>CM021101.1:625876095-626075790 GCA_007115665.2 Sequoiadendron giganteum | reverse complement strand
AGAGGGTATAGGGGTTGAGGGATTAGGGGTTTAGGGGTTTAGGGGTTGAGGGTTGAGGGATTCAGAGGGTATGGGGGTTGAGAGATTAGGGTTTAAGGGTTGAGGGTTGAGGTTTGAGGGATTAAGAGGGTATTGGGGTTGAGGGATTAGGGTTTAAGGGTTGAGGGTTGAGCGTTGAGGGATTAAGAGGGTCCAAAGTGTAAAATGGCTGCGAAATTCAGCATGCTATTACTCGGACACCGTGATGCTTAGAAAATTCTCGTTTGATCCTAAAAGATCATGTTGGACCCATCTATAATAACCTCGCTCATTTTTTGCTATATCGGAGGGATTTTTCTTAGCTGGCGAATTTTTACTCGGGGAAAAAGTTTTCAAATGCAAGTAGTTGAAAGTTGTAAAGTGGTGCAAATTTCGTTCTGCAACTTGTGTGACCAAACGAACTATTCGAACGCATCTGAGTGGGTACATTTACACCAAGCATGGTCCTCTTTCACACCCAAACGCGCAGAATCACTTCGAGATACGTTCAACCAGATCAATCCCTTAAGGGTCCACAGTGCAAAATGGCTGCGAACTTCAACATGCTATTACTCAGATACCGTGATGCTTAAAAATTTCTCGTCTTATCCTATGGGATCAAGTTGGCCCTCTCTACAATAACCTCGCTCGGTTTTGCTATCTCAGAGGCATTTTCCTGTGGTGGCGAATTTTCACTCGAAGAAAAAGTTGTCAAATGCAAGTAGTTGGAAGTTGCAAAGTGGTGCAACTTTCGTTCTGTAGCTCGTGTGACCAAATGAATTGTTCCAACACATCCGAGTGGGTACATTTATGATAGGTATGTTCCTCTTTCGCACCTAAACACGCAAAATCGATATGAGGTACGTTCAACCGGATCGATCCCTTAAGGGTCCAAAGTGCAAAATGACTACGAACTTCAACATGCTATTACTCGGACACCATGATGCTTAAAAACTTCTTGTCTAATCCTATGGGATCATGTTGGGCCCCCCTATAATAACCTTTCTCAATTTTCACTATCTCGGAGGATATTTCCTATGGTGGTGAATTTTCACTCGAGGAAAAAGTTGTCAAATGCAAGTAGTTGAAAGTTGCAAAGTGGTGCAACTTTCGTTCTACAGCTCGTGTGACCAAACGAAATATTCTGACGCATCCAAATAGGCATGTTTACGCTAGGCATGGTCCTCTTTCACATCCAAATACACGGAATCGCTCTGAGCAACATTCAACCAGATCGATCCCTTAAGGGTCCAAAGTGCAAAATGGCTGGGAACCTTAGCATGCTATTACTCGGACACCGTGACACTTAGAAACTTCTCGTCTGATCAACAAAAACTAAAAAATCGGCAAAAAATGCTTTTAAAACCTGCAAAAAAATGTGAATAAAATCGTGTTGATTTTCATGTGAAAAAAAACAATGAGACCATAGCTTGTTGCTTACTATCATGCTTTGATAGAATTTTTCCAAGCATCCATAGCTTGTTCAAAAGCACCTATTTTAGGCTTTTAGCTAAAGCAACAAGGTAGTGAACTGTTTGATAAAATGCTTCGATAGACATATATGAAAAATGTCGTAGCATAGACAAGGTAGTGAAATGTTTGAAAAAATGCCTCAAAGAAATGCCCTCTCATGGTGATGGAATGCCATGAAAATCCATAGCCATAGGCATTCGTCATGGAATTCCATCACCATGATACCACATTTCTTTGAGGCATTTTTTCAAGTAGTTCACTACCTTGTCTATGCTATTGCTTACTATTATGCTTCAATAGATTTTTTCCAAGCATCCATAGCTTGTTCGAAAGAACTTGTTTTAGGATTTTAGCCATAGCAGCAAGGCAGTGAACTATTTGACAAAATGCTTTGGTAGACATGTATGAAAAATGTGGTTGCATAGACAAGGCAGTGAATTGTTTGAAAAAATGCCTGAAAGAAATGCGGTCTCATGGTGATTATTGTCATTGCATTCCATCACCATGAGACCGCATTTATTTGAGGCATTTTTTCAAACAGTTCACTGCCTTGTCTATGGCTTGTAATGCCTTCAAAAGGCTAATTTTTCCAATTTGTATGTTCAAGCCAAAATGATGTGTCAAGGCCTTGTAATGGATAATTTGAATGTAATCAAGCCATAAAATAAGTCACTAGGAGGTGAAAATATAAAAAATGCAAATAATACAATGTTGTTAAAAAGTAATCATGATGTAATTATGCAGCAAGAGAGAGCATAAATCAAGGAAGATTAAGAGTTAAAAGGGTAGTTGCACCGATGAGAAGTTAGAAAAGGTAGTTGCTAAGAGGGAAAAAGTTATAAAAGGCATTGTAAGGCGTGGAAAAAGGGGGTTGGTATTCTTGTAACCAAATTTTGAATGAAAACTCCTATTTTTCTATTAGCAACACTCTCTCCTTTATTTCCACCTGTGTATTGATATTCAAGAATTCAAAGAGATAGATTTTTGGTATGATATATGTTAGGAAGAAGTTAAATTCCTTTTCAAAGAATTTGGAGGTCAGTTCTTAAGAAACAAAATTAGAAAAGATAATTTCCTATGTCTCGAGTAGAGTTCTTTTTACAGTGGTTTTGAGAGTCTAATAGAGAATTTCATCACTACTCCACCAATATAGGCCAAGTAGATTGGTGGAGTAGGTTAATGTTAGGGTGTTTTGAATGTTTTTTATGATTTTAGGTACAGGGGAGTGCAAGAATGCTCAGATGAAGTTGCTGTTACACACAAAAATTGAAGGTTTCCACACAAAATTTGATGCTACAGTCATGCATAATGAATAAATAGAGTTTTCCATGGCTTGAGAAGGGTATAGATGATGTTTGCAAGTGTATTTAAAGGTGTTGGAAGATATGGCATGTTTGTAGAAGATGTGGAAGGTGATATTCCAAGAAATCCTCATTATTTTGCTTGCACAACCTATATTCAAGGTTTTTGATATTTAAATGTTTTAGTGGATCTAATAACTCTTGAAAATGATGGAATTCTGAGTTTGGAAGTATGAAAAAATACTGTTTAAGGTTGGTTAGTGATTTGGAGATGATTTGTAGGTAGTCACCTTGCAAATTTGGCCTGATTTGTGGCTGGGGATAGCGTATCAAACCAATTTTCTGATGTTTCTCTCAAAACAAGTGGAAATGTTTTTGTGATATGTCTAAATAATCTATAATGGGTCTCCAAAACTATATCAATCTTGTGTTGATGCAAAGATAGTAGAGTTGTATCACCCGATTTAGGGCTTTGCTAACCTACAAAGAAATTGATGAAATGAGTGTTAAAACAAAGGCCAGTGGTATTTGTGATTAGATTTGTGATGTAACTAATTAAATAACGTTTTCAAAGGTATTTCAATGATTTGGGAAAATGTTAAAGGTTAAGGTTGTTGATTTGATGTTTAGACTAGGGTGGAATCTTGATGAAGAATGGTGTTATGACTGTGAAAATTAGTAAATCTAATAACTCAGAGTTATGTGAATATGTTATTGGTTTGTTTCTATTAGAAGCATGATGATTATGAAGCTCTTGTAAGTCTGATAATATTTTGAAGGTAAGAATGTATGTCTATTAGCCTTGGGGAGTGTGAGTTGTATCAAGGAGGTTTTGGTGAATATTGAAGTATTGGTTGGTTCAATGCCTTTGATCAGGTTTTTTTGTTAAGACCAGTCAATTAGATGTTGATAATGGTCTAGAATATGATTTTGGTGATTTGGAAAACTGACATGTTGTCTTGGAGTTTTATAAAACTGAAGAAATCAAGTGAATTTGAAGAGAAATTGATGAAAAGTTTAGTAAACAAGTTGTTTGTTTAATTTGATCTTCTCTTGATTCTGTTTGGGATTGAAATCCCTTGAAGAAATGATGGTGTTGAGGAGTTTGGTTATTGATGCTCTGCATCATAGTGGTATTAGAGCATCAGGAAGTAGATCTGTTTTCATTTTATAGGTTGAAGAAGAAGGTGAAGAGGCAAGGTTGCTAAGATGCCTCCAAAGAAGAATGATATGGCTAAAGAGATGAAGGAGATGAAAGATAGGCATGCAAGAGAAATTAGAGAGTTGGAAGAGAGTCATAGCCTTGGAGACAAATAAAAGAAGGGAAGTGGAAGATACTGAGATTGAAGAAGAGGAAGATGAGGAGTTTGAAGATGTGGAAGAAGAGCTTACTCCAGAGGATCAAAGAATTGCAAGGTTGCCAAAGGTAGTGAAGATTGACAAGCCTAAGGTAAAAATTGATGTTCCTAAGTATGGTGGTAGTTTAAATGATGAAGAACTATTGGACTGGATTGCTGCAATTGATAACCATTTTGAATGGGATGAGGTTCCTAAAGAACAAAGGGTCAAGATTGCAAAAACTAAGTTGCAGGGTCATGCTTTGGTATGGTGGGATTACTTTCAATCTGAGAGGAGGAAGCAAGGAAAGTCTAAAATCACATCATGGGATAAGATGATATCAAAACTCAAAGTTAAATTCTTACCCAAGGATCATCAAGTTTAGTTGTTTAAGAGGTTGCAAAATTTAAGACAAAGGGAGATGGATATTAAGTCTTATATTGAGGAGTTTTATAAATTGAGTTTAAGATCTGGTCATCATAAGAATGAAGATGAAAAGATTTCTAGATATATTGGTGGTTTAAGGTTAAACATACAAGATGAATTGGTTTTGGCTAATCCTAGAACTATAGAGGACTGTTATCAAATGGCAATCAGGGTGGAGGAGAAAATGAAGAGAAGGCAAGACAAAACAACAAGAGGAAGAGGCAACACTTCTAGCGGAAGAGGATTAAATCCTAATTTCATGGAAAACAATGAGACTCAAGGAGATGACAAGAAGGACCAAGATCAATCCGATTCCAGAGGTGGATGGAGAGGTTCAAGGGGTAGATTTAGTGGAGGAAGAGGCTCCTACCAATTCTTAGGAAGATGCTACACTTGTAACCAACCTGGACATCCAACCTTCAAGTGCCCTGGAAAGCAAGGCTCAAGTTCCTATGGTGGAGAGAGGAGGAATAAACTAGTGCATGAGGATGAAGAAAGTGTGACCTCACTTGTGGTGAACCTTACATCTGAAGTTGGAGAGAGTTTGATGATTAGGAGAACATTTCTCAAGGCACCAATCTCTGAAGAATCCCCACAAAGGAAATCACTCTTCAGAATCAATTGCAAGGTACAAGGTAAAGTATGTAGGATGGTAGTGGATTCGGGTTCAAATGAAAATATGGTTTCTTGTGAAATGGTGAATAAACTAAATTTGAAAATAATCCCTCATGGCTTACCTTACAAAGTATCTTGGTTAAGTGAAGGTCAATCTTAGTTAGTATATGAGCAAGCTATTGTAGATTTCCAGATTGGTGAGTATAGGGATAGTGTTATTTGTGACATTCTTCCAATGGACTTCTGTCACATACTCCTTGGAAGACCATGACAGTATGATAGGTGTGCCATGCATGATGGGAAAGAAAATAAGTATACCATAAGGAAAGATAGCCATATGTTTGTTTTGACTCCACTTCTAAAGGATGTGAAAGGGAAATCCAAAGTAATCATGTGTGGAAACAAGGAGCCTGTAAGTGTTGTGAGGGAAATCAAAAATTATGGTTTTGGGAACCATTATAGGTATGGTAATACAGGGGCAGTGGATATAAGGACCGATGTAGTAGCAAAGGAGGTAATGACACCGGATTTGTGTGAAAGTCTTATGGTGGGCACCATAGAATGTCCTGTTCTTGTAGATGTGAGAGTAAAGAAAGAAAGGTTTGTAACTATAGAGATAGATAGCACTGATAAAACAATGAAGAAGCATGGTGGCAGTGTGTTGGAACTGTTGACAGGCGTACAAGGACAACTTGTTGTTAAATGGGTAAAATGCTAAGTTTTGGAGATTTCAATGAACCTGACTTGGAGATTGTTTTCAAGTTGCCATTGTATGAATGTTGAGAGTCTTTGTAGGGCCTTGGTGGATATTTGTTGTTATTTTGCAAGATTAAAGGTTTGAAAACCTTGAGGGTGAGTTGATGCCTATTAGGCTGAATCATTATGAAGAAGAGTTCTTTAACTGAGAATTGACATTTTCATTGTTGTGAGTCTTCTCCACCTTGGCTTTGCATCAAAGCACAACTAAATTTATCATTTCAAAGCAATTTTTTTGATGCATTTTTTCAAGCAGTTCACTACCTTGTCTATGATATTGATTACTGATTTTGATATATTTTTTTCGAAGCATCCATAGCTTGTTCAAAATCACTTGTTTTAGGATTTTAGCCATAGCAGCAAGGCAGTGAACAGTTTGAGAAGATGCTTTGGTAGACATGTATGAAAAATGTGGTAGCATAGACAAGGTAGTGAATTGTTTGAAAAAATGCCTGAAAGAAATGCGGTCTCATGGTGATTATTGTCATTGCATTCTATCACCATGAGACCACATTTATTTGAGGCATTTTTTCAAACAGTTCACTGCCTTGTCTATGGCTTGTCATGGCCTTCCATCACCATGAAACCACATTTCTTTGAGGCATTTTTTCAAACAATTCACTGCCTTGTCTATGCTATTGCTTACTATTATGCTTTGACAAATTTTTTCCAAGCATCCATAGCTTGTTCAAAAGCACCTGTTTTAGGCTTTTAGCCATAGCAGCAAGGCAGTGAACTATTTGATGAAATGCTCTGGTAGATATGTATGAAAAATGTCATACCATAGACAAGGCAACGAACTATTTGAAAAGATGCCTCAAAGAAATGTGTTCTCATGGTGATGGAATGCCATGACAGTCCATCACCATAGGCATTAATCATGGCATTCCATCACCATGAGACCATATTTATTTGAGGCATATTTTCAAACAATTCACTGCCTTGTCTATGGCTTGTCATGGCATTCCATCACCATGCGACCACTTTTCTCCGAGGCATTTTTTCAAAAAGTTCAATGGCTTGTCTATGCTATTTCTTACTATTATGCTTTGATAGAGTTTTTCCAAGCATCCATAGCTTGTTCAAAAGCATCTATTTTAGGCTTTTAGCCGTAGCAAGAAGGCAATGAACTATTTGATAAAATTCTTTGGTAGACATATATGAAATATGTCGTAGTATAGACAAGGGAATGAACTATTTGAAAAAATTCCTCAAAGAAATGTGGTCTCATGGAATGCCATGACAAGCTAAAGCAATTTGAAGCTGCTCCTAGTTATTAGTTATGCAATGTGAACTAATTGCATAACTGCTTAGGTTGACTTTGTAAAAAGCTATATTGTAATTGAAATTTTGTCATCTATCAGCATCTGGTTATTCGTTATGCAATGTGAAGTGATGCTTTGAGTTTGAAAGATGTGCAATGCATGAATATAAACTACAAAAATCTATTTTCTACATTTCATTAGTTAAACTCTTTATTTTATTTGCTCTCTATATCTCTATGCTATGGAAATGCCTTTCATTTTCAAAAAAGATAGTTTTTATCTCTTGTTATACAATTTTTTACGTTTTTTTATCTCTTGTTATAAAAAGGAGTAGATATACAATGTTAAAAAAGAGTGAAAGCACAACTAAATTTATCATTTCAAAGCAATTTTTTTGATGCATTTTTTCAAACAGTTCACTGCCTTGTCTATGCTATTGCTTACTATTATGCTTTTGATATATTTTTTCGAAGCATCCATAGCTTGTTCAAAATCACTTGTTTTAGGCTTTTAGCCATAGCAACAAGGCAGTGAACTGTTTGGAAAGATGCTTTGGTAGACATGTATGAAAAATGTGGTAACATAGACAAGGTAGGGAACTATTTGAAAAACTCTCTCAAATAAATTTGATCTCATAGAATGCCATGATAAGAAAATGCAATTGGCAACTGCTCCTAGTTATTAGTTATGCAATGTGAAGAAATTGCATAACTGCTTAGGTTGACTTTGTTCAAACTATATTATAATTAAATTTTCAGCATCTATCAACATCTACTTATTAGTTATGCAAAGTGAAGTAATGCTTTGACTTTGAAAGATGTGCAATGCAATGTAATCAACGACATGAATATAAACTACAAAAATCCATTTTTTACAATTCATTAGTTAAAATATTTATTGTATTTTCTCTCTATATCTCTATATGCTATGGAAATACCTTGCACTTGTATTTAAAAGGCTTAATAGGTCAGTTAGGTGGTATTTGCAAAATCAAGTTGTGAATGAATGGTAATTAAGAGCAAAATTGGCAAATTGCCATCTTAGATGTCTAACAAAGGGTGGTTTTGGTGGTTGATCGGCTCAAGGGGTAGTTGGAAGGTGGTATCAAGATATATTTCTGTAATACCCCAAGTTGAGGGTTGATTTTGTTCAGTTACTAATAAGAAAATATACTTTTGAAAATGTTGATCACTAGTTTTCTTTGTTTTCCTGAATTTTATTTGCCTTGCACAGGCCCATACAAGTCTATCATGACTTGAGGCTTTGGATACTTGATTTCATATGTGTTTACTCTCTTTGCATCTATTCTGAAGGTTTAAATCCACCGTTGGTGTGTTTGGGATCAACAAACTTGGTTACTGCTCTATTTTCTGTGTTAGGGGTTTTGAGGGCAACACCATGACACATTAGCCAATCCACCTACTATTTTGACCCTGTTGCTTAGTGGATTGGCTTGTACCATGATTAGTTTGGTGTATGAATACTTTGTAGGCTGAGAGAATGAATAAACTCAGTGGGGTGTGAAGTTCTAATGTTGTTCAGGGGTGTTTCCACCATGAAAGTAAGGAACTCAAGTAGTGAATCTAAGAAATAATAAAAGGAATGGGATTATGAGTGTCTTTTAAGTTAGGGTAGAGGTATTGTGGGGTGTTTGGACCTTTGGAAGAATTGGAGGAGGTCTGGAGTATGAGTTTCTTTAAAACCCTTGTTTCTGTGAAGGTTTAGGACGGTTTGTGAGTAGAGGAATATAAAAAGTTCTTGTGGCTCTTAAAATGGGAGAATCCTAAGTTTGGTGAGCATCCCTAAGACTGTTTCAAGTTTCCTTGGTTTGGAGGTGAGCTTGTGAGGGGGTTCCTTTGGAAATTAGGCCTAATTGTGAAGCCTAGAGTGAGGGAGGTGTATTGAAAGTTCATGTTGGTCCAAAAGAGTTACTATTGGTTTTTGAATATGTTGTGTAACCCTAAAAAGGGTATCTTAATGCACCTTTAAATGGTCAGGTGTTTTGGAAAGGTTGGGAGAAATTAGGCTTGGACCGGGTTTTGAGTTTGGTGCAAGAGCACCTACACCACATCATCAATTTTTATTTATTTGAATATATCAATAGGGAAATGTTAGTTTATTTAGGTTTATTTTGTCTAATAAGCTTTTAGAGATCAAGAATAATGTAAATAAAGGGTGTTTTGTGTCTTAGAAGTCAATTAGAAATCATATAAGTTGTAAAATGTTGACAAAGCAACTTTAACAAAAACAAATGTAATTAAGGGACCAACTAATCCCAAGGTTGGTTATGGGCGTTGGGGAGAAGATGGTTTTTGGAATATTATTTAAAAATACTTACCAAGGCTCAAATGAGAGAGTGGAAGAAGTTTTGTAACAATTTTACACAATAAACACCACAATTTTGAGCAATTTTCTGGGAAAATACTTTTTTCTTGATCTTTTTGAGTGTTGTATGGGCACATACATGTTCTTCATGGTCTAATAATTTCAAAGGATGTTTCTATATATTTTCTAATTCATTTATTTTTTATTTGGTCTCTTAACTCTTTTTTTGTAGAGAGAACCAACACAAACAGTGATTGTCCTAGTGTTGTTGAATCAAGGGTTTAAGGGGAAGTTTGTGATGTAACAATCAATCCACCTACTATTTGCTATTGTATCTCAGTAGATTGATTGAAAAAATGTTATAATAAGTGTTTCAACTCATTTTGGAATAAGGAGTCATAATTATGTGGCGTTTTTGTGACTGTTCTAAGACTAAACAAGGGTTTTCCAACATGGAAGTGAGGAACCAAAGAGAGGTTTTTAAGAATTAATGCTTGTAAGGGTTATGTGAGGGTCTGATGAGTCTGTGCAGAAGTATTTTGAGGTGTTTTGGGCTTTGGAAGTGTTGAGAGAGGTCTGGAGTTGTATGTTTCTTTAAAACCCTTGATTTTGTGAAGGTTTAGTAGGGTTTCTTGGGACAGTGAGTTAGAGGCTCTATAGACACAAAATAATGAAAAAAATTGAGGTTTGGAACCATGACCTAAGACTTTCCAAGGTTTTTGGTTAGATACCTAAAGTTGGAAGTGTGGTCCCTTTGGAAAAAAGGGCTAATTGTGAAGCCAAAATTGAAGTAGGTGTGTTGAAAGTCTATGTCGGTCCAAAAGAGTGACCACTAATTCTTTGGTATGTTGTGTAGCCCTGAAAAGGGTATCTCAATCCATATTCTAATTGTCTAGTGTTTTGGAAAGGTTGGGAGAAATCTGGCTAAAACTGAGTTTTGAGTACTACAAGAATAACCAGTCACAAATGCGAGTTTTGGAAACCTTGATGAATCTGACTCAGGGATTGTTCTCAATTGATTCAATTGTCATTGTATGAATTTTGATGGTCTTTTTAGGGCCTTGGTGGAGTCTTGTTGTTCATTTGCAAGGTTGAGGAGTTGAGACCCTTGAGGGTGGATTGATGCCTATTAGGCTGAATCATTATGAAGAAGAGTTCTTGATTGAGAATTCATATTTCCATTGTTGTGAGTCTTCTCCACCTTGGCTCTGCATCAGAGTGCTACAATGGTGGATTGTTGGGCAAGGTGTTCAATGAAGAGTTTGGTTTGATGGGGCTTTGAGGTTGTGTAGATTGCTCAAAATAGGTTGTATTAATCTTGTTAGGAGCCCCTTGAAGGCAGGTTGCCAGACTGATTGGGTTTGAGCCTCCTTGCCTCTGCATCGGTGAGGCACAAGTAATTGAATCATTCCAAAGGATACAAACCACCACGAATGGAGCTTATTTATACAATACGCTTTAGATGGGGCTTATTGAGCATTCAACAGTAATTAATTAAGCATTAGATGTAAACAAAATCCATGCCTACAAAATTCAAGCATACAACTTACATGATACGCATGATAACATCATTCAAGAATGGCAATAGAAAAATAAGAGTTTCTAATCAAAAATCCAAAAGTCTATACAATGATATATATTGATAAAAGTATATAAATATATCCAAAAAAACCATATAGGCTTAGTACAAAGGAGCCATTTGGACATAAAATATCACGTATATATATCAATAGTACAAAACATATGTTCCAAAATTCCACATAAGCATACAACAAACAACACTAATACATAGTCATTTCCCTCTAGGGGAAGGAAATATATCCTGTGCTACCTTCAAAATTTGGCTGGATGGAGTGATTGTTGCTTGTCTTGTCTTTTGAACACACTCGCTACGCCTCCTCTCTTCACTCTGGACCTTCAACTGATAAAATTAAAAGTAAAGATGTTAAAACATAAAAAATGAATTATGGAAGGGCATATAACAAAATATAATCACTTACCGCATACATATAGTCATCATGCACATTTAAAGCATCACCATGTCCACGATCTGGAGTGACAACCACCTGTAGCAACCATGAAGATAGAAATTAAACTACATAAAATTATTGTGAAAATTTTCTATAATAGACCATAAAAGAGTAAATATAATGTCAAATCGACTAATCTATTCCATACCTCTCTCAATGGATCAAAACTGGCTATTGCTGCAACAACTCCATGGTCCATCGTGCCACAAACATCACCAGGGATATCTCTTGTCAACAACTGCAAATGAAACAATATCTCAGGTATCATGTTGATATAGGAGAACATAATGTGACACGATCAAGGAATACTTGAATGCAATGTTTGTGTTTCTCATCAATTTTTTAGATTTGTATATACGCAAAATTATGAAAACTAGCTAACATAGATTTACAACACCATTAATGAATAAAGGCTACCTGAGTGTACATTTTTTGAGGATATGAATCGCGAGGTGTGGAGGAAGAAGGTGCACCAGGATTTTTTTTGAAATCCGAAGCATGTTATGAGACAAACATTCAAATATAACGTTCAACTATTCAAATGCAATAATAATATCTTTAATACTATTTGCATACCTGTGGACTCATCATCGAGAATGTATAAGGGTATGTAGGAATAGAGCATCCTCATGAACAACGCGACCCTGAAATTTCATCATATCAAAATTCTACTAATTTAGTTATTCTTAAATTTCAAAATATATTTTAATAAACAACATTAAAATAACTTGCTAAATTTTACCTGAGTGTCAATGCCGAATGTATCATTCATAATATCATCTGTGAAATCCATCGCCTCTGCAACTAACATAGGTTGTGTAGTTGCATCATGAGCACCCTGATAATTGTACATGCAAACAACACCACAAGCGCCACAATGGTGGGGTGGAGCTCGGGGCCTACACATCTCCTCCACACCAGGCTCTACTAGAGGACTCACACACTATACAATGGTCTAGGTGAGTGAGCCAATCGACTTCATCATGTCCAACTCTACACTGTCCTTAACAATGGAAGGAACAACGACATGCTCCACCATGGGTCTGCCCAAGGCTCTCAGTGCTAACTGTGGATTATGTTGTGCAACAGGTCTATCATGTGTGGAGCCCCCACCTCTACCCTGACAATCTAAGATGTCAAAATAGTTTGGCATTTTATTGAGGCAAAACTCGCAATAGAGTTTCCTCAAAAAATATTGTGGCACCTCATAGTTCTGCATGGAGGTTGGTCAAATACCATCCACCACCACTCCCAAAATTTGTTTTTAATTAAATCATGGTGGCACCAATGGATGGGGAACCTCCTGCATGCATGGGACAAAGGTTCATTGGTTTTTGGGTCTTTAAATAGGGCACACAACTCAACTTTGCTAATTTTTAGTTTTTTGACATCTGCATATGACAAACCATCAGCATAAAATTTCCTCATCTCTTGACCAAAAATTCATTTGCTCGCTCATTTCTCCTACATGAGTTAAAATTGACTTCAATGATTCAACAATCCCTCTCCTATAAGGGTGGGTTTCGGCATGCTCGATTAATCTTGCAATTAATTGTTGAATGTCTCTTTTATTGTTTTCATCTTGATTTTGAATATTTTCTTGTGTTCCTTGAGGATGCCTATGAATTGATGGAGGGGTTTCGGGTTGTTCTTATATAGGAGGCTCTTGATGAGGGGGTGATTGTGAATTCTCAACGTTTGGAGGTGGACATTCATTCCCTGAGAATTAGAACAAAGTTTTATTATAAAAATCTATTTAAAGTTGCATTCCAAATCAAATTCAAAATAAATAGAATAAAAATATGAACCTATTTTCAATCTTCGACCTCTCTGACATGTTGGTGACATCCTCATGGAAAATGGAAAGCTAAGGATGCAAACAATGGAAGAGATTTGGCAAGCACGAGTTGCAGACCTGGAATCCTCCTCCTCAAGCTCTGGGTTGAAGACAAAATGAGGGTTTCAAACCTGATTTTTTCTTTTTATGTCTAAAAAGACATTTGGCACATGCCAAATGTCTTTTTAGCCCTTTGGCATGCACCAAATGGATTTTTAGTCATTTGGCGTGTGCCAAAGGTCTTATTTCGGGGTTTTTTTGATCATTTTTTCAATTTGGCACCTAAATTGTGTCACAAATTGGTGCACTTACCCATATGCTTACATATATATGTTTTGATGATGTAGTACTAATAGCATCCACTTTATCTATGGTTGTAGGGTTCACACAGGAGTCGCTCAACTTCTTTGGTTGATGCATTGTAGAGGAAATCCTAGTCATCTAGATTTGGGGGCAAGTCCTTGATGCCTACATGCCACCCACAATAGGGTGCCATGCCCAATTATTTGGGCTTGTAGTGTGTCTGAGGATGACCTATGAGTAGAGATAAGAGGAATTGGTCCAACGTTTCACAAAGTTTTTAGTGATGATAAAGCAACGAGATCAAAGGGGTGCAAAGCTCCGTATTGTTCTCGTTGAGATAGACCAAACCAAGATGTGAGTTGAGAGTGATGAGTAGGCATGCAACTCTCTGCAAAGACAAGTTGATGACATCATGAGATAGGTAGTGGCTGCAAGAACAACACCCACTAATCTATAGGATCCCTAGGTTCAACAGTTGAGGGATGAGTTGGAAGCGATGCGACAACATGAGGCCACACTGATAAAGCATGTCGTGACCCTGAGGGAGCAGGTGGGAGAGTTATGCGAAGAGTTGTAGGGACTTCGGTTGCAAGACATGTATTTTTCATGGCCACACCAATCTCACTCATACGCTTATGTTTAACAACCTCCTCCACCACCTCTAACACTATAGGGATATGGGAGCCACACTCCTAGGGCTAGTTGTATCATATTATCATTATATAGAATTTTTGATGTGTAAATTTATACATATTGTATGAGCATGAATTTACACCCCTAACACAAATTCCCTTTTACCCCCTTTACACTTTAGAAAACCAAAAGTGGAGGTTTAATTCCACTTAAGCCCACTGCTTGCATTCATTTTGGTGCCCTATTTGTGTGTCAGTGGGGGTGTTTCTGTCGGGAACACCCGTGTGACATGCAAACATCTGCATTACGCGCTTATGTCTCTGGAAGATTCCTATGGCTGGAGTTTGCAGAGACGTTACACTATCGATTGCGAGTCAAAGTGTAACACTCCTCTTTGGTTGGATGACCTGAATATGGTCATTTTTCATCCATCTCTTCATAATATTCACTCTTTCATCCATAGATCTCTTCAACAACAGTTTTGAACAAGTTGGCACACTCTCTCCATGCTTTGAGCATCCATATTCAAGCTTTGTAGCAACATTCTTCACTCCATTGCAGCAATCTATCACTCCATCACTCTGATAGTGCGAGTGCAAGACAAACACCACAAAAACAAAGGATTGAGCTCCTCTCATTCACTCCTCCACAAGCCTTGAGTGCTTTGGATGAAGGTGGTAAGCTCCTCTCATATCCTCTATTGTATTCGGTTGAGTAAGTACGTATTGTTTTGCAGTGTTTCTTGCATATGTAGCTTGTATTTCACTTCTTTATCATTATTTCTATTTTTGCAAACTTGGCTATCTATGGAGGTGGAAACACCAAGATAGGGGTTTGACTGAGGCAGGCCCCTAAATAGCCCCAACATTCCCCATTTTTTTGTGTGTAGGTGGAGAGATCTCAGAGCAAGCTGGTGAGAGGATTATTCTATGAAATTATCTTCGTCACCCTTGCACGCACCTATGAGATGCTAGCGTGCCATGCTGTTATCCCAAAACTGTGCTTCTGTGCTCCAATAGACAGCCACCTAAGACATAGAGTTGACTCCTAAAAGTGACTCGTCTAGTTTCTTTCCAACTCTTGGGTTTGCAGAGTCATCGAAGGACACATAATCCTCATCATTATCATCCCTCCTCTCTTAACTTTCCTTTAAACTAAGGTAAGTTAGGGTAGCCTTTCTGCTCTTGGCCTTTTGTGACCTGGGGCCTTGTAGTGGTTGGTCCCCCTCTCTTACATTTTTGGTGAACCCAACGTGAACCATTTTGGTTCCATTTTGCGATACTGAAAGTTCCTTTCCTCATATCCTAGGAGTGTTGTAGGTTTGAGTGTTGTGAGGCTTCTGCCTCGCAACCCAACCTGTGACCCCTAGTAGGTGTAGTTGGAAGGTTACAAAATTATTATGTAATGAAACCTTAATTGGGTCACTACTTTATCTCATCAACCTTAGGAGGCTCTGTAGAAGTACTGTTTGGTGTGCGCGATGACCTCTTTCCTAAATCAACCTATTCCCTCTATGTAGACTCTGAGTAGTGGTATGAGAATAAAATTTACTTCACAGGACCTTCCGATGGGCTTCAATAGAGATCCATCTCCTCTCTACATTCCTGCGAGGATAAACAAGAATACTGTAGCAGGTGTTCTCGTTGATCTGACATCTCAAGTGAATATCATAACTGAGGAGATCATGTTGATTAACTTCCTACATAAGGATGGGTATGATGCACTTGAAAGTACCATCCACACACACGATAGAATTTTCATACCTCTTATAGGGAGTATTGTCCTATCGGTCCTCATTGGACCTAAATCTATAAGCCTTAAGTTTGACATCATCCCGAGGTTTGAACTCTTCAGAGTGAAGCTAGGTATCCCCTGGCTAGTAGCTATGAACACAGTTCCCTCAGTTAAAAACAAATGTGTGAAGTTTGTTCATGGAGGTTTGGTACACGTTGTCCATGACACCGACTATAGACCACTGGTTGCACGTGGAATCTATACCTTAGATTAATTTTGGCCTGCATCCGTTGGTCCTCTCCCACCTAGGAGGGACCTCCTACACCACATGTATCAAAAGTATATGGGACATGCTAGGCTGAAAGTGAGATACCCTCCGTTGCCTTATGTTGTTTCGCATAGAGCTTGTCTGAAAGCTGATAGTGATGCCACCAAGGCACGTAGAAGAGAAGAAGAGAAGCGGTCTCGATATCCTCCTTTCTCTTTTGCTGTTCAGCCCGATGCTCCCTCTCACCCTGTCATGGTATCCTCTGCTTCTGTCTCATGTTTGCAAGAGAATCCTATGGTGCCCGCTTGGTGAAAGGCCAAGCGTCTTGCATTTGAGCTTCCTATCTTACCCATGGAGCCTAGGACCGTTCGATATGGTAGACAGAAAGCCCCCGTGGGGATTCCTCTTTGTCTTGGCCTCTATGGCCTCCTACTATCCCTATTCCTAAAATAGTAAATGAGAAGAGGCCCACTACCGAGGCATTAGAGTCAACTCCTCCCACCATTTCTAAACCTTCCCCTCCTTCTCCCATCTAGGAGTTTTCCCTTCCACTAGAAACAACCGTGGAAGACACTGCCATGGCTGAACAAGATCCTTTCGTCCCTTCACAAATCCTAACTTCTGGTTTGAAGAGCCATAGAAACCGCCTTGCACGTGAGCACAAGCATCGACGAAAGGATCTCCTAGCTGATCAAGCCTCCTTATAGAAGAAGGAGGAGGAGAAGATGACACCTCCTATTGTGTCTTCCTATTTGCCTCCTTCTGTCTATGAATCTCTTTCGGCTCCCACTGTGAGCGCACATGCGCCTGGAAGGGTGAAAGTGTTCATAGCTCCTTTGATGGAGCCACCCTTGGTGACTTTCGTCCCGGATGTCTTGCCTTTCCCAAAGCTCATGGAAATGGTGAACACTTTAGTTGTGTCCACTGCGGTTCTTTCCTCTTCTCCCTCGACCCTCCTTGTTTCATCTATGGGGAGTTCACCTCCTCCGATGAAGAAGAAGGTAGAGCATGGCCCCTCCAACAATGGAGGATGTAAGAAGATCCCACCTTCTCTGAAAGGTGGCCCCAAGATGACTTGTTCTATCCTAGTAACAGAACCAGTCCTGACCTCCCCCGATTTTGTCACTGCTCCCGAGTCTCTCGGTGAGCCCAATGACGAACCTTGGGTGCAAACTCCTCCATCCACCGAGGTGAAGCATGGCACCCTTATTAAATACATGTTTAACTCGGTGGATGAAGTTATAACCTCTTCAGTGATCTTTGCAAAGTCATTGACCTTAGACCCACAAGATCTGAGCGACGAAGACCTCACTGGTCCCTCTGCCTTGGCCCTTGTTGCGGGAGGATCAAAAGCTCCTCCCCTTAACATTACACCATTTCAATCTCGTCATCCTTCCTACGATATGATCTAGAGTGGGAAGTTGATGACCTCTTGGTTGACCAGTGTTAGGGGGGGACCGTTTTCTTGATCTTTTAGATTAGATGCATGTATGTGTTGTGATGTGTTCCCCCATAATCATGCTATATGTGCCTGGATGACCCTCGTCACCCTTGTTGGTGCTAGGATACATGCGTGGTCTTTGTGTTGCAAACCTTCTTCTACATGTATCTCTATTCTTCCATGTTTGTGATTGAATTTTGATAAATTGGGGACGATGCAAAGCGTTGGGAGCATTTAAGCTTCCTTCCATGTTGACCCAATTTTTTATTTTTACTTTGTCTTTTGTGCATTCTTCCTGATCTAGTTGGGGGTTGATGATATTTCACCTCTTGCCATAGTTACCTTATATAAATAAAGGCAGATCTAACCCCACAAAACTAGATCCCCCTATGCCCTTTGTGTGTGATCTGTCTTCTTTACCTTTTTCTTTATCTTTCTCTCGTCTTTGCTTGAGTTGTCACTTTCATGTGCGGCAACACCTCTTCTACATTACTTGGTCTTTATAAAATGCATTCATTGCTGAATGAATATTTTCTTGAAAGAGCCCTCACACACTTCTTTGTTAGAATTCACACACTTCTTTGTTAGAATTGCATTCTCAACTTGAAACCCTAGTGAAACATGTTTCCTTCATCATGGGTTCGTACAGAAAGGACTTGGAAACCCTCTCCCGAAGAGAGAACGGTCTTAGTCTTCCCCTCACAGGAGCGCATCTCCTTCCTTTTGAATTCCTTGATGAAGTGAACATCTTTCAAAAGGATTCCTTGGTGACAAATTGATTTGAGAAGGAAGACGGTAGCTTCTGAACAGTGTCCCTTGAGTGGACCTCTCCCTGTCACGTTGGGTTCCTGACGGACCCCTTTGAAAGCTTTCAACAAGTTCTATGGCATCTAGCTCAGGGGAAACCCGACTAGGCCAATTTCATTTCTTCGCATCTAGTCCGAGGGTAGCCTGCTAGACCTACTTTGCATCCTTACATCTAGCTTGGGGGCAGCCCGACTAGGCCGGCTTCACACCTTGATGTCTAGTCCGGGGGCAGCCTGACTAAACTGTCTTTGCATCTTTACGTCTAGCTTGGGGGAAGCCCGACTAGACTTCACTTTTGAAACAATGCATCCCTTGGGCAGACCCTCCTTCCTTTTGAAGGGTTCCTGAGGGAGCCCTTTGAAAGTCTTACAACTTAGAGATGGTCTGCGTGACTATCTGTTCACTAGCCTATGCGACCACTTCCTGATGTGTTCTATCTATGGGTAAACATGTCATCATCTTTGACTCTATGGAGTCCCCTCTACTCGGTCTCCCTCATGTGAGATTTCTTGGGGGATACCTTCCTTATAAGTTTGCAGGTCTGTAAGGCACTCTACTTGATCTCCCTCATGTGAGAGTTCTTGGGGGATACCTTCCTTACAGATCTGTAGGGCTATAAGGTGCTTTTCCTAGTTTACTTCATGTGAGAGTTCTTGAAGGATACCTCCCTTGTAGGACCGTGAGCCTGTAAGGCACTTTCATACTTCAGCTTTCTTGTTCCGCGAAACTATGAAGTCCTCTCCTGCACTTTCGGGTTCGCCAGACTGTGCTCTGCTTCCTCATCAGTCCAGGTATACATATCTTACTCTGTTACTTTCCTACTACTCTACTTTACTGAAGCACTCATTAGTACTCATGCTCGCTAAAGTGGGGTAAAAATGTATGAGCGTGAATTTGCACCCCTAACACAAATTCACTTTTACCCCCTTTACAGTTTAGAAAACCAACAGCGGAGGTTTAATTCCACTTAAGCCCTCTGCTTGCATTCCACTTGGCGCCCTATTTGTGTGTCAGTGGGGTGTTTCTATCGGGGACACCCACATGGTGCGCAAATGTTTGCGCGACACACTCATGTCCATGGTAGATTCCTATGACTGGAGTTTGCAGAGATGTTACACTCTCGATTGGGAGTCGAAGTGTAACGCTCCTCTTCGGATGGCCAACCTGAATATGGCCATTTTCATCCATCTCTTCATAATCTTCACTCTTTCATCCATAGCTCTCTTCAACAAAAGTTTTGAACAAGTTGGCACACTCTCTCCATGCTTTGAGCATCCATATTCAAGCTTTGTAGCAATATTCTTCACTCCATTGCATAAATCTATCACTCCATCACTCCAATAGTGTGATTACAGGACAAACACCATGGAAGCAGAGGCTTGAGCTCCTCTCATTCACTCCTCCACAAGCCTTGAGCACTTTGGACGAAGGTGGTAAGCTCCTGTATTCAGTTGAGTAAGCACATATTTTTTTGTAGTGTTTCTTGCATACATAGCTTTTATTTCCATTCTTTATTTTTATTTCTATCATTGCAAACTTGGTTGTCCATGGAGGTGGAAACACCAAGACGGGGGTCTGACTAAGGTAGGCCCCTAAACAGCCCCAACATTCCCCCTTTTTTTGTGTGCAGGTGGAGAGATATCAGAGCAAGCTGGCGAGATGATTATTCTACGAAATTATCTTTGTCACCCTTGCGCACACCTATGAGATTCCATCATGCCACACCGTCATCCCAAAACCATGCTTGTGTCCTCTGACAAAGAGCCACCCAAGATGTAGAGTTGACTCTGAAAAGTGACTCATCTAGTCTCTTTCCAACTCTCGGGTTTGCAGAGTGGTCGAAAGACATATAATCCTCATCATTCTCATCCCTCCTCTCCTAACTGTCCTTTAAACTGAGGTAAGTTAGGGTAGCCTTTCTGCTCTTGGCCTTTCGTGACCTGGGGCCTTGCAGTGGTTGGTCCCCCTCTCTTACACATATATACATACACCATATTTTTTTATAGTGGTGTGATACATGTACATGACATTATTTGATATAGATATATATGTGTGTGTGATTTTGGATTGACATCGTGTGTTCGTATGTGTATGCTATCCTTTCATGTATGCTTATGCTATGGATGCATGTTTAGATTAGATGCTATAATTATCTACTTAATTACACATTGGATGTATGCTTAATTAAATACAATGATGATCTAATTGATGTTTAATAATATATATAGAACATATGATATAGAATGTATGGATAAAATAATTAATCAAACACAATGCACTGGTACATAACATACAAATAAAACACATGTATATATAATTGCTAATTAAAGAAATTAACTACATACACATGTTTACATCATAACACAAATTAAAAATATAATGTGTTAATGAAGGAATGCCATAGCATAATGGACTACAACCCTAAAAAGGGACGAGCATCGTGCACATGCCACATAGACCTATTGCATAATATCTGGGAAGATACATTGTATTGATCGATTCTTTTAGAGGAGTACCATCCATAGATGATAATCCATATGAACCAGAACCATATACAAAGGTGATTATGTAAGGACCCAACCAATTAGGGCTAAATTTCCCATTTTGATTAGGTGGCACATTTAAATTTCTCTGATTCTCATAGAGAATGAGATCACCCACCTTAAAGGTACGAGAAATAACACTTTGATTATAATGTTTAGAGATAGAATTTTGGTAAGCCTGAAGATGACCGAGGGCTTGTAATCGGGGCTCATCAAGCAACTCAAGTTGATTTAGATTTTCAACATGGTAAGTTTCATTATCAATTAACTCTTTAAGGGAAACTCACAAAGGTGAAATTTCTAACTCCAAAGGCATAATAGCCTCAATACCATACACACGGTTATATAGGTTCATTCCAATAGCCGCACAAACACTCATGCAATAGGACCATAAGGCATAAGTCAATTGAGTATGCCAGTCCTTACCGTTTTTATTCATTATTTTTGAAGAATCAATTCAAGAGTATTATTAGACGCTTCTGCTTGGCCATTGGATTGAGGATAGTAAGGTGTAGAAAATTGATGTTGAATGTGAAATTTCTCTAAGAATTGCTTTACCTCTTTGTTCTTAAATGAATTACCATTGGGTAAAAGTACAAAGCTGTGTCACACTTTTAGCTAACTTATCAACACAAGTGAATTTAAGTATTTCTAACTAAAAATTAATTTTGGTCAAACATATGACCTTGTAAGATTCATTCTAAATAAGATAGACATGTCCATAAATTCTCCAACTAAAATTGTTGTCTAAATGTATATGTAACACCACTTTGAGACCAATTTACCAAAAAAATAGATTAATTTGAAAAGATCGAGACGTTTCTACAACTTCTACTCATGTAAATAATAATTTTTTTAAAATATAAAAATACCCTTTTGCAAATCCATAAGTATAGTTTTCAAATATATATATATATCAATAATTAAATTACCATTTATATTTTCCTTTTCATTTTTACTAAAATTAGGTTATCAACACAAAATATTAGGTTGATTACCATGTCAAGGAAAAATAGTAAAACTTATTAAAAAAAATGAAAAAAATATGATGCACTAGATAAAAGAATCTATATCAAGATGGTATCTTTTTTTTCCATTTTAGATAAATAGATAATATGAAATTTGACGTTGAATGAAAACTATTATGTTTTAATACACACACATTTTAATATTTATTTTAAAAAATATATTTATCAAAATTGGAAAAATATATGCATGCACTGAAGACTCAAGTTATAAATACACACAAAAATTGAAGGAAAAAAATACTATATAAAGATTGAATTCTCACGTAACTTCATTTTTTTAGCAACTAAATTATAGTGTCAATTTATAAAAAAACTATATTAAAATAATTTTTTATTTTTTTAAAAATACAACCATAAAATATACTAAAAAATAAATATTTTATTAGTTTACATTATTTCAAAATTCAAAACATATATGTCACTTTTTAGTGATTCAAGTTTAAAAGTTTGATCAATGTTGGTCGTTTCCTTTAAAAAGTGTGACACAACTTTGTACTTTCACCCCATTGTCAGAAACAAGGGTAGAAGGCAATCCAAAGTGAGCAATAATATTATTCAGAGGAAAGATACAAATTGCTTCAGTGTTCGTGGATCGAAGTGGAATAGCTTCAACCCATTCGTAAAGTAGTTGGTAGTTGTGATGATGAAGGTATGTCCATTAGAAGGAGGTGATATTTTATCAATATATCCAATCCACATTTTGTAAATGGCCAAGGAGAGGTTTGATTGTGAAGCTCTTGTGCGAGGGCTCAAATAGGATTATTGTGTTGTTGGCATTGAGGACATTTCTTGACAAAGGCAAAGGAGTCTTGGTCCATTGTTTACTAATAATATCTCATATGAATCAATTTATGTACTAAGGATTTACCATCAAAATGTCTACCCCCAAAACCCAAATGAGCTTCTTGAAGGGCAAGGGGTATTTCAACCTTAGTGAGACATCGAAGAAGAATACCATTATAATATTTTTGATAAAGAACATTAGACAAAACAATGTATCGAGTTGAAATATTTCATATTCACACACAAGTATTTTTAGTTGCATCATCGGGAAAGTTTCCAATTTTTAGATAATTATAGATGTGAGAATACCATTCCCTTAAGTTTGTGTGAGCACACATGAGACTACGAGGTTCAGGTTGATCCAAGATAGTGGGAGAGTGGAGAATATGAACCACAAAGTGGTATTCATCTACACCATCATCTGAGGGTACAAGGGAAGTTGTGCTTACCATTGCATCCACATGATGATTCTCTCTCCTAGGAACACTGTCTATGGTAAAGAAGATAATCAATCAAGAACAGATAAAGCCAAATCTTGATATTAAGATTGCTTGCTTTGCTTAGCTTGGTAATCTCCTGTGATTTAATTTACAATAAGCTTAGAATCACCATGAATATGGATATGTTTGATATTTAATACTATCATGACACATAAGACGACAATACGGGCTTTTTACTCAACAATATTATTAGTGCAATAAAATTCTAATTGAAAAGTAAAGGAACTGGCTTTGCCTCAGGTGAGATTAGAACTATGCTTGCTCCAAAGCTAGTTTGAAATCTTGATCCATCAAAATACATTTCCCACATAGGTTCATGGTCTAACACAAACAAATTTTCATCCAAAAATAGGTCCAAGTTAGGAAAGAAACGAGGTGAGGGAGCCTCTGCTAATTGATCTACAACAACTTGTCCTTTAATCACCTTCAGAGTCACGAACTTGATATCGAACTTAGAGAGCAACATCACCCATTTCTCTAACCTCCCATAGAGATCAGTTCTAGTAAATAATTTTTTAATATCACATTTTACAATCACATGAGTCTCTATGTGGAGCAAATAATCCTTTAACTTCTACATTGTGAAAACAAGAGAGACATTATTTTTCCATAACAAAGTATTGAGTTTCATAATCAACCAGAATACGAATAATGTAGTAGACTGATCTTTCTTTACCATCATAATCATTTTGACCTAACAAAGCTACTAAAGCATGAGGTGATGCAAAAATATATATCAAAAAGGGTCTATCCTACATAGCTGACATCAAGATGGGAGGATTAGACAAATAACTCTTGATAGATTAAAAAGCCTTGTGACATTCATCATCCCATCGAAAATGGACATACTTCTTCAACAAGCATGTGAATTGAAGAGTATGATCATCCAATTGAGATATGAACTATGAATTTCTCGAATATTCTCTTGCAAGTTGTGCAACAGAGAGATGTTCTTAGGTGGAGGCATGTTAACAATTGCATCAATCTTATTCATATTGACTTAGATCCCACAATGGGAGACAATAAGTCCTAAAAGTTTCCTGGTATCCACACCAAAGACACACTTAAGAGGATTTAGTATCATTTATAGAGTCTAAGCCTTTCAAAGATAAGATGAAGATTCTCAATGTGATCTTGGCAAGTTTTAGACTTAGCCAAGATGTCATCAACATAATCTTCTAAGATTTTATGAATGAAATTGTGAAAGATAAGAGTCCAACATTATTTAATTCAAAAAAAATTACTACATAGCAGAAGGTAACCCAAGGGGTAGTGAAGTATGTCTTATACTAATCTTTCGGGTTAATACAGATCTGATTATAGATCGAGAATCCGTCCATGAAGGATAACAGGGCATGGCTTGCATTCGAGTCCACAATAATATCAATTTTGGGTAACATAAAATTATCTTTAAGAGAAGCCTTATTAAGATCACAAAATTCCATACAAATATGAATACAACCATAAGGTTTGCTAACAATGATGATATTCAATATCCAAGGTGAATAGTGAATATGACGGATAAAACCAACTTTTAAGAGCTTTTCTATCTTCGTCTTGACTAATAAAGAAACCTTGGGATTCATTTTGTGGGTCTTCTATTTAACGAGCTTGGTATCAAGACATAGAATGATATTATGAACTCCCAAATATTCATCAATACTGGGCATGTCCTCATATGACCAAGCAAATATATTAGGATGAGAATCCAGTAAATCAGTGTGTTGTTTAGATTCTTCCAAAGAGACACTTTCCAATCTTAATTAATTTTTCAAATGATTTAGGGTCCATAAAGATATTAGAATTATCCACCTTAAGGAGAGTACTGTGATATTTAGGATGAGGCATAAAAAAACTATCATCCACATTAGATAGAGAATCCTTCTCATCAAAACTCGTAAAAAACTCCCCAAAATGTGAATGTCTATTTAAGTAATATGGGAATCATTGTTTATCATGATAGGAAGGTAGGTTAGAGTAGACACCTAAGGATTATTCTAGAGATTCATCTGAAGAGAAAAAATCTAGAGGGGATTCTTTAGAGTCTACCTTGCTTTCAATGTATTCAAGATGAACTAATTTAAGAGGATGAGATTTGGTGGAAACAATGTTGACATTTAGACACAATTTTACCTTAGACTTCGTGGGGCAGTATCCAAGTCTGATCTTAAAGTCACATGGATCAATCTCTAAGGGGAATTTATTACCTTGTTCATTACATCCACAACCTTTACCTCTGTAATCAAATTTACAAAAGATATTGAATCTTGGTCCATAATGTGATTGCAATTTTTGTAAAGAAGGGGGATTAGTGTAAAGAGCTTACTCCATACTTTAAGTGTCACCCTTCTTTACATAAGCATAATCATTCTTCTTAGCAAGAGATAATGAGATCTTCAGGATATCTAGGTGGATTGGATCCACTTTGTACTACCCGACATAGGATTTGATAAAGTTCAAGGACCCCTAATCATCACCAAGACATGCATTAGTTCAGGAGAAGTGGAAGGAATGGATTCAGGACTTTCTACTTTGGGAGGATCATTTTTAGGGACATTTATATCAAGAGTATCCTTTGTGATAGGTACTACTAGAGTAGATGTCAATAAATTGGAAGATAATGAAGGGATAAGTTTTTTTAGAGTAGGTGTAACCAAAGTTTGACCAACAACTACCACCTCACATAAGTGTAGAAAATCAAGGTCAACCTTGATTGTGATCACCTCATTGTTAGCCACAAACTTCACATAATGATGCAAGGTAGAAGTAATTGCTCCCAAATCATGCATCCATGGTCTTCCCAAGACAATATTATATGGTAATGGTTTTGGCATAACATATACCAGGGTGGTGTGGTGATGGGTACCAACCTTCAAGGAAAGATTATCATGCCTAAGGCTTGTCAATTGACATTATAAAACCCATGAATGTACAAGGAAGAAGAAGCACAGGAAGTTGAATCAACTTTGATTTTAGGCAATAAATCAATGCTACATATGTTGAGTGTCGAACCGGTATCAACAAGAGCATGTCTAATACCAATATTATTAATATAGACTATTATCATTAAAGGATTTTCTTGATTTCATACTTATGGAGGTGAGATCTCATGTTGATGGAAAGTAATATTTGACGAATCCACATGAATATTATATATCAACGCATTAAAATCCATTGGACTAGCGGAAGAAGGAAAAATGATCTTTTGCAAGGCTTCTTGAAGCATACCTTGATAAATCAGAACAATTTGAAGCAAATCAAAAAGTGAGATCTTAGTTGGAGTAACACAAAGTTGCTTGACAAGATCATACTCACTCAGTGGCTTGGTTGTAGGTCTAGGTGCTTGAGGAAGACTTGTTTGAGAAGGGGGTAAAGAAGTAGGTTTATTAACATTTTGTTGATTCCTTCTAGTGTTATAGGTATGGGCTACCACTCTATAAGAGGGAGCCTTAGATTTAATGAATCTCGTGTAAAGTTTTGGCGTGTCACTTTCGACAAGAACCACATGAATATAATGAATTCTTTACAAGATGGGTTGGTCAGAGTCACATAAATGACCGATCTCTTAGGCCTTTGAGGGGCGGTAGAGACTATGACTATATTTATAGAATCTTAGACTTGTGATGGAGATTTCAATGGAGAAATTTGTTTAACAAAGTTTTCAATAGCAGGAGATGCCTCTAAGAAATCATCTAGTGCATCATCCAACATATCAAAATCCTGTTTAAAAATGCATTATCAAAAGCATTAATATTTTGAAGAAAAATATTTGGCATGATTTCCTTCACATTAGGTTCACCAAAATGTAAAAGATAGGATTCACTGTACCCTCAAGATTTCAGGGTCGTAAGAAGAAAATAACCCTCAATTAACTCAAAGACTCAAAGATCAAAGCTCAAGTGATTAGATAAATAATAAAAGAATGCTTGCACAATTTAACCAAGTTCACACTAACGTTTAAATAAGGAAGGATGCTAAAATTACTTAATTACAAGAACAAATGACAAAATTAAATCTCTAATATACACAAACAAAAAGTACATAAAATACAAATTATACCCTTAAGAGGATTAGCTCTCGGCTACAGATGACAACACACGACATGGATGTCTATGCTCCATACTATCATCTTTGATGAAACAAAAAGTAAGAACCCAAAATCCAAGATATCCAATTTGCTAAACCTATTCATCTACACACAAACAAAACATGAAAATATTGGGGGTTGTTTCAGGGCTTGCCTTAGTCAAACCCTTGTTTTGGTGTTTCCACCTCCATGGACAACTAAATAGGATCGAGATAGATAAAATTTATAAATCAAAATACATGTGATATAAACAATCCCCACAAATGAGGAGAACCCCTATCACAAATATAAAAGATGTGTGATAGAAACAAACCCCACAAGGAGGATAACCCCTATCATCAATATAATAGAGGAGATCAAATAAACAAGATAAGATAATAAGAGATCATTACCCACAACCTATGGCTCCCCTCTTGGGCTCATAGATGTGATAGATTTCACATGTAAGAGAAGCCTTGACTATTTTTTGAGAGAGTATTTTGGCAGAGCTTTGATATGAGAGTGAGAGAGAAGAAAGAGCAAGAGAGAGATCAAAAAGTTGTGAAAATGAGAGTGAAAATAGATATTTGTGAGTATGCATGGATAGAATAGCCATTACACATGCATCCTTGCTACTACTACACATGTCATAGGAAAATAATGCAAAATATTTACATTTGAATGTCAACAAATTTGGGAATGCTAGCGTGTCGCACAAGTGTCCTACCAAAAATTTACACAAGTTAGGCATTTAGGCTACTAGTGCTTCATCGTTGTTGCATATGAAGTCAGAATCATGAAATTATGACTTATAGGTTTTTTCCATAAAGGAGGTGAACCTAAATGCATAAGTGTGAAATTTCCGTGGGGTGCAATTTTATGACACTACAATATATTTTTTTATGATCTAGTTATTGCCTTCTTGAAACATTTTTGAATTAATATGGTCTTAAAATAATGGTGAATGGTTTGACTTAATTGTGTCCAAAAGAGTGATGATCCTATCAACGATGTGTTATTTACTTTCAATCATTGTGGTAAACTCAAGCATCAATTTGAGGTTGGTTAGCTAAAAATTATCTTCCTCGAGGGAGTTCTTCCTACTATTATGAACAATGTGATTTTAAGTAGTTTTTCTTCTTTTATGGAAATGTGCACTCATGTAAATAATATTGAGATCATATTTTTTTCATCAAATAACCTCAGGTATGGATCATTTTTTCCATATCCTCTTACCCTTAAAATTACCAAAATTCCAATACTTTTTCGAAGGTAACAATTCCAAGTAGGAAAAGGAAAGTGTATATCAAGTGGTCAATACTTTCAACATGCCTTCTTTTTGGCTTCATACTTTTAGGTATGTTCCAAAGTTATAAAAGACCACATACATTATGCTTCAAAGTTTATTGAACTCTAATTTGATTACTCTTCCATCTATATTTCCATTAGATCCAACTAGAGGGATACCCAAGAATTACAATGAGTGCATTTTGCATCTTCCACAAAGTTAGTGGACATCATGTTGAATAGCATTGAAATATTTTATTAAGGATAATATGATTTATATTGAAGGTGTCAATAATGGGGGGAAACATTTGGTTGCTCCCTCTAATCAAAATTTGAAGCTTTATTTTAATCCATTTTCTAATCATTTTAATAACATCAATGCAATTCATGAACATAATTTTACTGCCATGAACCAGATACATGTTGAAAGAAATACTATTGATGGTTTGAAAGGAAGAAAAGGTGCATAATATACTTTTTACAATAATCTATGAGAGGAGGTATTGTAAACATTAAAATAATCATACAATTACAAGGAAATCAACACAAAATTAATAATACCATAACAAAATAATTTATGTGGGGAAAACCCATTTTAGAGAAAAACTCACTCTAAAGCATATCAATATATTATTTAATTATCAAATGTTACAAGACACTTGCAAAGTTTAAGCTCTTACTAGATTATCAACAACCATAGATTTGGAGATTTTGATAGCATAATAGTACCTACAAACCTCACAATCAAAACCTCAATATAAAGCAGCCAATAAATAAGAGACACAATATATGAAACCATGAGCTAAAACTACTAAAAAATGTGGCACCTAAGTTTGACACTTGAACCCTAAATGAGTCCATAAAATAAAAATAATATATTCCATCCACCTATCATAAAATCATTATAATCCACTCACAAACTTGGACAATATTTTGGATCTATTATATCCATTCATAGATGCCTTATGACATGTCATAAGACACATCATAAGTTGGTCAACAAGTGCAAGTCCCTCTTAAAAATCATAGGTGTTCTTACATTCCAATACGGGTGGTCCAACTTCCAGAGGCCATAACTTTTAATTTGAGAGGTCAATTAGGTCTATTTTTTAAAAATGTAGTGCTTGAAGAGGTCCATATCTTGGGAATTATGAAGTTGATGCCAAAAAACCTATAATATTCATTAGAGAAAAAACATCAATAGAATAGAAATAGAGTTTTCATGTTTTATAGCTTGAAAATGACATTTTTGGTATTTTTAACCTAAGAAGAAAGGTTGAGACACCTTTCTTAATATTATCCCACTTTTCAAGCCTCTTCCAGAAAAAATTAAGTACCAACACTATCAATTAATTTCTAGGGGTCAAGAGACCTATAGACTCACATCACCACTTTAACTTTTTTGTGCTAATTGACTTTTTCAATGCATTTTAAACATTTTGTAAAGTGTTAAATTTCTCTAGCATCACCCTCCCATCCTTTATCATATTATGAAAAAATAGTACTCGACATGTAGTTCACACCCACATATTTTAACTCTCTCCTTGTCTTAACTATTCTATGATTGGGCTAAAGGTTTTAATGAGATGATTTTTATATGGGGTAACTGTAGGATGGATGTGTATCTTTCTAGATTACACATACTTTGGTCAATTTATGTTGCTTCAGCTAGGATTTCCATTTTCAGATTTGATGCCTTGCTTGAGTGTGCAAGATATTCATATAGTCATGGATTTCTATATGCTTGGACTTAGCTACATCTTGTCCTCACTATTTCATTATGGTAATGCAATCTTGTCTATGCTCATTAAGTTTGGCACTGGGATCAACTATTACACATTGTTATATTTGAACCACACTCATGTTGGATATTTTTAAGTTAGATGTGGGTTTTAATATTTTCTCATTGGTGGCTATATGTGTACTATACTTCAATTATTAAGTATGGATAGATACGTCTGATGGTTTCCTTGAGTGTGTAGGAGTAGGTTTTCCTCAATAGTGTAGGAGTAGCTTATTCAATTGCGTTCAAAGTTGAGCCACAAGATGTGCCTTATATGGCCTTATGAGCCTAAATTTAAATCTATTGATTACAAATTCATGGGTCACTTGTAGACTTGTAATTGTGCCTATGTGTTTTACCAGTTCTTGTGATTATGCTAGTTGGTCATTTTTTTATAAATTACTTGATTTTAGTAACTTAAGTTATATAGTTAATTTTTCATTAAAGATTCCTTGAACTTTGTAATTTAATTTAATTTAATTACTTTTTGGCAATTATGGTGTGCTGATGGGATAAAAGTGTATGTTGACGAAGATTTCAATGATAGATTATTATGTTTTTCACAATCTTTTTTATGACTTGAAATTTTTCAAATCTGTGTTATTTTGGAAAAAAATATTTTTTATTTTTCGTAAAAGTGAGTATTTTTTTGTGTCAACATTGAATTATTTAATCAATTTAATCATGTGTTATATTAAACATTGAAAAGTGAATTCCATTTTAAAAATAAATGTATATCCTTATAAATGGGGAAAAGGTCTATTTTTTGGAATTTGATTAAAAGGAAAATACTCATTTTGGGCATTGACATTGTGTTTTCTTTTTTTTTTGGGGGGGCAAGAGGGGGGGGATTTGGAGCTATTTTGGCTCTCTCCTCTCCATGAAAAAATATCCTCTCTTGGGCATTTGGTTTTGCAAGTACAACCCATTTTTTTTTGTGAGATAAAAGGTGCAAAGCACCTAAACAAAATATATTAAAAAGTAGAAAAGGTTACAAAAGGAGCCAATAGTTTTTGGAGTAGATTGGTAAGGGATTGCTTGCTTGTTGTGTTTGGAAGGAACCTCCTTTGGAAAAAAATTACTCTATTTTGTTGTAGTTTTGGTGAAAGGTAAGGGTTTTGTCCTCCCTTGTGATTATTTTTATTTATGTTTCCCATTGCTCCCTTGAGTGGGTGCATTGATTTTATCATTTCTAGGGATTGTTGAATTGATGAAGAATTAATTCAACAATCTTGATTATGTTTATTTGGGAAAAAAATATTTTACATTGAAAGTATGGTTTTTTTTCTCAAAATTTACATGTGATTAGAAAATAATGATTTATGTACCCTTAGATTTAAAAGGGTTTGTTAAATTTTTTAAATTTAAAGTTCAAAGTTTTGGCAAAAATGCATTTGAAAACCCCCATTTTGGAAAATCTTGTTTATGTTTTGCTTTTTTTATATTAATAAACACAAGTTTTGAAAGGGCCAAAAACCTTGTACAATGAAATATCTCATAGAAAAAATTTTCAAGTACCATGATATATGGGGAAAACATGGGAGAGAAGGGTTCCAACCCCAAAACAAAGTAGGCCTGCAACCAAAGATAAAAAGAACAACACACGGAAAAAACTAATAGGCCCCCAAAATGGGGTAAGATATGACTACAAGCAAGTTTCCAAAACTAAAAGACCCAACCTTATTCAATCTCACCCCCTTCACTCTAGTATATATTGAGAGATAGATTTGGGAAGACCTTTATTTTTCCTTTCTACCATTTCCTAAGAGATATTATCATTCAAATCCTCAAATCTAGGTGAAGTAGGAGGGGTTTCCCCTAGTGAGGTACCATACAAGGGTGCAATATAATTATAGAAGTGTAGCACTGAAGAAATTAAACATTTAATAACCTCCTCTGAGTAGGTTGAAGCTGACACAAAGTTGAACTAGTAGATTGAGAAACTAGAATAGAAGGTGGGTGGGAATCACTAATTGGCATTTATGGAGTAGAAGGAGTGAGACTTTTCAAGGTCGCACTAGTCATGAGAGAAACCCCCATGAAGCCAATAGGGGAAATGGGGAGAGAATATTGTTGGCATTAGTTTCCAATGTGATTTTCATTGATGTCAACACTTGGTGAGACTATTGTATGGGTTGTATTGATATATTAGTTGTATTGTTGGCATTGGTTGTCATTAATGTCAACACTTAGTGTGTTTTTTTTATTTGATGTCAACACTTGGTGTGTGTTGGAATTGGTTGTCACTACTTGGTAAGTTTTTTGCATAATATTTGTGAAGTTGTTGTTTGAAATTAGTTGTCATTGATGTATGGTGGTGTTGTTGAAGTTCATTATTGGATATCATGCCTTGTTTGATGTCAAGTAAAGGTGTATTGAGTATGGTTGCTATCAACAGAGATGTTATCATGATGATATATTAAGATGAGTATTAGAGGTAATGTTGATGGTTTATAATATTCTATATGATCACTTCTATTATTCTTGAGGAAGTAAGAGTTATTGCAATATTGTTTTGGCCTCCACAAGTTGATGAAAATTTTCTATTCTAGGAAGTTGTGTTGAAGATTGTTGGGAGAATGCTCCACATTCCTCCATTGTTGAAGATATGGTCTTGAAATTTTGGATTTAGTGTTTGTGTTTTATGGATGTTTCATTCCTATATTTTCAAGTCACCAGTGTTTCCGAGGAGGTTTCTATTAATTACAGAAGGTTGGCAGTATTGTTGGTTATCTAGATTGGTATGGAAAATGATTTTTATTTCTCTGCATCGATGTCTCTTCTCCTACAACTTGGTGGATGTGATCTTAATATCTATGCAACATCTCAATTCAGTTTTGACATGTTGAAGTGGTCCACAAGTTGTTCTATTAATGTTATATCTCATGATTGTGCATTTTGTGCTTCTGGGTTGAAGTACTTTGTTTCTATTTGGTCTATGGTGGTTGTTGGTGGCATGACTATGTGAAAGAAGTGTTTGAAAGTGTTGTTGTATTTCATGGAATATATCTTTGTGTTTTACACACCAATAATTGATCTCTTTGGTGTCACATATTGTGTTGAGTTGGCCGACATGACTTGTTGTCTTGCTTGTGCAATGTTCTTAAGGATTTGTGTCAGCATATGAAGTGGTGTTAAGATGGATTTGACTCCTAACCTATCTTTTTGAGAACCATATTGAGTAAGATTTAGTTGCAAGTGTTTTTTGTGATGAATAGTATTGTGCTACACATTTTATCTACACGTTTCCTTGTTGTCAACTTGAATTGTTGTGCACTAGTGTGTGAAGTGTTTTGGATCACTTTGGAAGATGTAATAAGATTTTTTTTTCACTCTCTACTTCTTGGATAGGACCACACTATGTTTTTTTTTCCGAATTGTTGAAGATTATTGTTTATCCTCTTCCTAGCTGACCTAATTGATATTTTGTGATCTTGTGGTGCATATATATGAAAGATCAAATTAGTTGAAAAGTGTGAGAGAGTGGAATGTATCGAATATCTCATATAAGTAATGTGAAATTGTGTGGAAAATAGATCATATGTGCCTTAAAACCTCAGTCAATAGAGTGTATTGTTGACATATGTTATAAATTCTAAATCTTCATGTATCCTACTTTGAGATAATGAATCTCATCAGGTCCTTTGTATCTTTCCTTGGAGTTGTGCACTTTATTATGCAAATCCTTTGTATCTTTCCCTAAGGTTGTGTTCCTTAGTTTGCAAGTCTTTTGGCAGTGAGCCTTGTTGTAACTTTTGTAATCGGTGAGCTTCATATATTGTGAATTAAAACTCTCACTGTGGTTTTTCCCTCATTGGGTTTTCCACGTAAATTTGGTGTTATCTTGTGGATGTGTGTTCCTTGTTTAAGTTTTCATTGCTACTAATTTGGTTAAGGGTTGAATTGTTGTATCTTTAATTGTTGTGGGTTGTTGGCCTTGTTAAGGAACTAAATTGCGATATCTTTATTTGCTACTGATTTATTTAATAGTTTATTATCTAATAAAGAAGTTTGAGTTTGCTGATGGGTTTATATTTTGAAAAGAATGATTCACCCCCCTCTCAATATCTGGGTGTTTTCAACAAAGATCCACCACCTTGATAAGACACATCATCTTAAGAGAATCCATCCTCTTTATAGTTGAAAGAATAAATTTTTTAGTGATCTTTGTGATAATTTATCCACTGCATCAAAATTCCCCTATGTTGAGAGAGAGGACAATCAAAAGCTAGGTGGTTGATAGTAAGATATTATCTATATCTAAATGGGATACCCTCATAATCAATGATTTGAGTCCAAGACCTATCCCCACCATAAAAAGAATATCCCCATGGAGTAGCTTAGATATATACATTTCCACTAAAATTAGAGCATAGTGACTCATGTAGGAGGTGGTAGATTCCACCTTTAAGATTTGACCAATATAATTTTGATGGCCTCATAGGAGGAGTCTTACTAGATCTAGAGAGAAATATTTTAAAGTCAAACCCACATGAGCCTAACATTGAGAGATTTAGTGAGAGGGTTAAAGGCTATAATCCAAGGCTTGAACAATAGAGAGTGTTACTCCCACATCCATAACTTTTTTTTAAGAACCAAATCCCCATATTTTGAAGATTCAAAAGATGCAATGAAGACATCCCTATGAAAAGGAAAGAGTTTTATCATTCATTCAATGGGAGGCTTTCATGAATCCAAGATGTGTAAATCACAAGGGAAGTCCAAAAATCATTGAGTCTACAAACCAAACCTCTATGCAAATAAAAATCTTTATTTTAAGCACATTTTGTTGAAAAAACACCATCTAGGTAGTTTTTGCATTGAGGAGGGAATAATTTAACCCGCACATGATGAGAAATACTGTTAGCACCCAAAATGTTTGCAAAAGACCATTGATGACCTATGTATGTAACTATAAACTTTATAGCATCGACAATGGGTAAAATACCCATTGAGATAGAAGAAGAACCATTTTTACATCCAATACTAGGGCCAAAATCAATCACATGAGGGAAGATAGGGCAAGGGTAACCAACATCAATAAAAATGAAACCATACATTGAAGCACCAAGTTGTGCACCAATAATAACATAGTTCCCAAGAGGAATTGCAATCGTTAGAGAAGGAGCCCCAATAGCACAAGGTTTGATATCTAGGGTAGGACTACCAACCAAATTAAAAATAGGTCCAACACTAGGGGTGGTGTGAGAAATGAGAAAGAGAATTGATGCACTACCAATAGTAGGCTCAAGGAGGAAATAATTAATGACTAGGAGAGGAAGAAGAACAACTGCAAAAGAAGAAGATACAATGAGAACCCAATTTTTCAGCACCACAATTTGAAGATGTGTCACCTAAATCTATGGAAAATTTTGGAACAATACCCAAAAAATCTCCACTCACATTGTTGACAAGAAGATAACTAACATCAAATAGGTATGAGAATGGGAGAGAGACTATTATTTTATACATTGTTGATACTACAATTTATAAATCAACATATTTAATGTGGCAATATGATTAGTCATGTAATGGGATTGAAATTATTGGAATGTATGCATGTCTTTCTTGGATCCCATGTCTTTGTCATACACATTTGAATGGACTCATTTATATGCTCATAAAATTGGATCACCATTCCTTAGTATATGTTTGATTGGTGTGTTCCTCCCAATCTTACATGAGAGTGTATTCTTGTTTCTTAATTAGTGTTTACACATGGACGGTGTTGATAGTATCTCTTTTTTATTTGCATAAAATAATTTTGTGTATTGATGTGAATAGAATGATTATGCATTGGTTAATAAATTTATATCCCTTGAGTATGCATTTCTTGCAAATACTTATGTTATTGATATGATCAATATGTGTGTGTATTAGTTAATGAATATGTATCCCCTCAATTATATGTTTCTATTTAATCCTCCCTTCCACCCTTGTGCATTGAATTGCATACCAAATGTGTATATGTGATTCATGGTTATTTGATTAGTGTTCCTCTTCTATATTTTTTATGCTACCTCATGGATACTATGTTGGAAACCCCTATGCATTTATTGATGGTGTGGTTAAATCCTCACACATATTTACTCACCATTCTTGGATTATTTTTGGAATCAATGGGTGTATGCATAAGTGGTGTTGGTAGGACCTCATGTGTGCATACGTGGTGATCCATGCATTGTTGTAATTATCTTGTGTATACTTGGTTGGATGTTCCTTCACTTCCATGTTGTATAAAATTCCATGTATGCGATACAAATAATATAGGAGTGTTCAATTCCTTTTGTACCTTAGATTACTCCTCAAATCAAAGCTTGTGATCTACATGTGATTGAAGATCCTTTTCCCAAATTACACTTGTGTATGCATCTTGTGTCTTGCATGAGACTTCAAGTGTTTTATTGATGGTGTGGGGATGCTCTCCTCATGTGAGTCATCTTGGTGTGACATTGTGTTGATGCATTGAAGGTGGATGTAATCATGTTTTCTTAATGGGTCCTTGTATGTGTGGTGGTGTTATGTGCTTGTCCAATCCCATGTGTGGTTGTGAGTGTGTTGGAATACTTGGATTACCTTTCTCTTAGTATATTGGGTGGGCCTAAGGGTTCCACATGATTAGGTGGAATCAAACCATTGGTGGGGAAGCTCTTGAATTCTTACAGCAACTTGGAGAGTGTGAATGGAATCCATTATCTCTTCATTTGGTATCATGGTCATTTTATGATTTTGGAGTAAATGTATTAACTTAGGATCGTGGTTGTCCTTATTTATAAAATGTATATGATGTTATTAAATAGTTGTGTTATAGGGTGAACTCACAATAGTGACTCCCAATCATGTGAAATGATATTTTTGAAAGTGTTGGGCACTCAAAAATACTCAAACACCCTCAAACAAAGGTACCTTTGTTTGAAGGTGATCTTCAAATGAAGGTATTATTTTAATGAAAAATAAAAGTAAACACAGTAAAATGACTTTTCAAAATTCATTTCGCTTTCATTGTCCAAGCTCCACACAATGCTCTTGGGTCAACTTCAATAGAGCTCTTATTGACATCAACAGTGGCAAATCATAAGTTTTGAAGCAATAATTTACATTCAAATTTCCATGTGGCTTTGAACAAATTTTGTTATACCTAGTCACTTAAATTTTTTTCTATTTAATAGGCATTTTTCAATACCAAATCATTGATTTTTCAATTGATCAAATATAGTAAATTTTTTATGGTTTTTACACCATAAAATGTTTAATTCAAACCTTTAACACTTATTTTGAAACCATAAATGATTATTGTGAAACCCTAAACAAATATTTTGGAACCCTAAAATCTTTGACGAAAACCCTAATCAATTATTTTGAAACCCTATAAAGTATTCAATTGAAACCCTAAAAAGCTAGTTTTAAACCCTAAAATCTTTAATTAAAACCATAAAATGTTCAATTTGAAACCCTAAATATTCAATTGAAACCCTTGAAACAACTATTTTGAAACCCTTAAATCTTCAATTGATCTTGGTATATCCCCAGTTGCTTGTTGGGTGATGAAAATATGCTCCCTTCTGTCTCAATGTCTCCTTGATCAATTAGGTATTTGATCTAGTTTTTAGGTTTCATGCATTTTTGGTGGCATGGCCGTTTATCTTGTGGTAATTGCAATATTTATGTTCTTTGAACCATACAAGTTTTAGCTTGGATTGTCAAAAAATATTTTAGAGTAAAGGTGATCGTGTTAGCTTATAATTTTTTTTCGTTGATATCTAACTTTCTTCCCACTTGATCATGTTTCCTAATTATCTATTATCAAAATTAAACCATTAGAACACACATATATATATCACAACCTAGAGTTAAGGGGGGTAAGATAATAAATAGTGGGTTAAATAAATTTTAAAATAATATAGGTTGGATCTATCCAAATCATACATGTATGAGCTTCATTATGGTATATATATATATATATATATATATATATATATATATATATATATATATATATATGCATAGATTTATCCTTTATAGGTCACAAAGCTTACTAATTTCACATGTTGTGCATCCACTCCAAACTACTACTTAAATAGTAGACAATTCATTACCAAATTGACACTCAAGAAATTGTATGATCTCATCTAGCATAGTTTTGTATAATTAAATGAGAATATGATGAAATGGATCATATTTTAATTTAAATTTTTGATGATGGGTAAGTGCACCAAGATGGTTCCCAAAAAGGGGGCTTAAGTGGCCACGTTTTTTTTCTAAAATAAGGAAATACTGACCTTGGACGTGAAATTGAGGATACTTACACGAAATGTTTTGAGATGGAACAAAAAGAAGGATTCAAGTGCTCTAAGTCTATTTCTAAAGTACTAATTTATTTTTAAAATGGTTGAGATTAAGGGGTTCAAACGAGGGACGTACACAAATTGGTGTTGCTTTTGTTAGAAAAACATAACATAGAATAAGGGGTTCAAATGAGGGATGTACACAAATTGATGTTGTTTTTGTCAGAAAAACATAACATAGAAACTCTTGTACGACCCTCATACAGTGAATTTTTTTTTAGTATTTTTAAAATCACTACGATCAAAAGTTAGCTAACAGTATGTAGTTGATGCATGATTTTTTTGATAATTTTTTAATGAATATTTTATTTTTTTACTAATTTTTGAAGTGGACACTTCCTGAAAAATAGAATTTTGACCGTGCTACCCCTACAAATTTTGGAAACTAATTGATTTTTTTTTTTTAAATTTTGTAGAATGGAGTCTAGTTTCTAAAAATGTAATTTATTTGAAAATTTGATGAACAGTTAATTTATAACGAAAAAAAACCAAACACTGCTTTTTGCCAAAAAAGAGACATACAAACAAAAGAAATTATGGATGAATGGCTTAACATTGTCAGAAAGTGAAAAAAATTACATCGTTGGATAGCTAAGAGAGAACCTAACATTACCCAGATGTTCGATTTGTTTGATATTGAACCATGTGCAATCCTGATGGTGAACATGAACCCGATTATGTGAAATATTGTAGAAATTGCAAAAACACGTCTCTAGTCATTGGGAATGCACTCCAAGCCTTTGGGTTGGTATTCCAAGGTAAATACAAATCCCAAGGCTTGGGGATTCCCAAAGCAAGATATAAGTCAGTTTTGACATGGTTTTTTTGTTTCTAGGAAGCATGTCTAGCAAGACACAACGCAATTGCAGTATAATGTGCTCGCGTTATGTCTTGCTTTATGTTAAATTCATATTGAATGTATGTTTATATATTTGTATGCACATGCATGCTTGTATGTCATGTATGTATGTATGTATGTGTGTATGTATGCTTGTATGTATCAATGCATGTATATTGTATGCATGTAAGATTGTATGTATATAGATTATGCTTGTATGTATGTATATATGTATGTCTTTAGAGGGAGGGAGAATTTTAAGAGAGAGAGGGAGAGATATAGAGTTGTCTAGGTAGGGTGGGAAAGGGAGAGGGAGGGGGAGGGGGAGAGGGAGAGGGAGAGAGAGAGAGAGAGTGAGTGAGTGAGTCTGGAGAGAGGGAGAGGGGGTGAAAGTGAGAGTTTAAGAGAGAGGGAGTGGGAGAGAAGGGGTTGGAGTGAGAGGGACTTAGCTAGGTAGGGTGGGAGGGATAAATGGAGTGAGAGAGAGAGAAGGGGGGTGGGAGAAAGAGAATTGAGAGAGAGGGAGAGAGAGAGGGGGGTGGGAGAGAGATAATTGAGAGAGAGGGAGAGAGAGAGATACAAAGAGAAAGAGAGAGTTATGTAGGTAGGGTACCAAAGGGAGAGACTTGAGAGTGTGAGGGGAGGTGAGAGAGATAAATGGATAAAGTGATATTTTAAGAGAGAGGGAGTGGAAGAGAATGGGTTGGAGTGAGAGGGACTTAGCTAGGTAGGGTGGGAGGGATAAAGGGAGTGAGAGAGCCGGGGGGTGGGAGAGAGAGGGGGGAGAGATAGACAGAGAGAAAGAGAGAGTTATGTAGGTAGGGTGCCAAAGGGAGAGACTTGAGAGATAGGTAGTGAGAGGGAGTGTGAGAGTGACAGAGTGGGAGAGAGAGGGAGTGTGAGTGAGAGAACTAAGAGAGGGAGAGGTTGTGGGAGGGTTTATAGGGTAGAGGGTAGTGGGTAGAGGGTTTAAGGTTGAGGGTAGATGATTGAGTGTATAGGGTTGGGGGATTAGGGTTGAGGGTTGAGGGTTGACGATTGAGGGTATAGGATAGAGGGTCTAGGGATTAGGGTTGAGGGTCCAATGTATAGGGTGGAGGGTATAGGGGTTGAGAGATTAGGGTTTAAGGGTTGAGGGTTTAGGGATTAGGGTAGGGAGTTTTCTTGGATTTAAGGGTGACAGGGTTGAGGGATTAGGGTTTAGGGTAGAAGGTAGAGGGTTTAGGGTTTAAGGGTTGAGGGTCGAGGGTTAGGGTTGAGTGTTTAAGGGTTTAGGGTTAAGGGATTAGGGTAGAGAAGGAGGGATGGATGGATAAATATAAGGAGAGAAGAGGAGGGATGGACATATATATATGAGGGTTGAGAATAGAGGGTATAGGGTTGAGGACCTATAGGGTTGAGGGATTAGGGTATTGGGTTGATGGAATAGGGTTGATGGTACATATGGTTTAAGGATTGGGGTTAAAAGTCTAATGTATAGGGTAGAGGGTAGAGGGTAGAGGGTATAGGGTTTAAGGGTTGAGAGTTGAGGATTTAAGGTTGAGGGTAGAGGATTGAGTGTATAGGGTTGGGGGATTAGGGTCAAGGGTTCGATGTATAGGGTAGAGGGTATAGGGGTTGAGGGATTAGGGTTGAAGGGTTGAGGGATTAAGGGTCAAGAGGGTTGAGGGATTAGGGTAGAGAGTTTACTAAGTGGGTTTAAGGGTTGAGGGTAGAGGGTAGAGGGTAGAGGGTAGAGGGTAGAGGGTAGAGGGTTTGAGGGTTTAGGGTTTAGGGTTTAGGGTTGAGTGTTTAAGGGTTTATAGGGTAGAGGGTAGTGGGTAGAGGGTACTGGGTAGAGGGCTTAAGGTTCGAGGGTTTAATGTTTAGTGTAGAGGATTGAGTGTATAGGGTTGGGGGATTAGGGTTTAAGGTCTGATGTATAGGGTAGAGGGTATAGGGGTTGAGAGTGGGAGAGAGTGGAAGAGTGGGAGAGAGTGGGAGAGAGGGTGGGAGAGTGGAGAGGGCTGGGAGAGGGTTTAAGGGTTTAGGGTTTAAGGGTTGAGGGTTTAGGGTTTAGGGTTGAGTGTTTAAGGGTTTATAGGGTAAAGGGTTTAAGGGTTGAGGGTTTAATGTTGAGGGTAGAGGATTGAGTGTATAGGGTTGGGGGATTAGGTTTAGGGTCCGATGTATAGGGTAGAGGGTATAGGGGTATAGGGGTTGAGAGTGGGAGAGAGTGGAGAGAGGGAGAGAGTGGGAGAGAGGGAGAGAGTGGGAGAGAGGGAGAGAGTGGGAGAGAGTGGGGGAGAGGGTGGGACAGAGTGGGAGAGAGTGAGGAGGATGCTTGAGAGAGTGGGAGAGGGTTGGAGAGAGTGGGAGAGAATGGGAGAGAGGGTGGGAGAGTGAGAGAGAGAGGGAGATAGTGGGAGAGAGTAGGAGAGGGTGGGAGAGAGTGTGAGTGAGTGGGAGAGAGGGAGGGAGACAATGGGAGAGAGTGGAAGAGGGTTGGAGAGTGTGGGAGAGAGTGGGAGAGGGGGAGGAAGAGACTGGGAGAGACTGGGAGAGAGGGGGAGAGGGAGAGAGGGAGAGAGGGGAGAGTGGGAGAGAGGGTTGGAGAGGGTGGGAGAGGATGGGAGAGGTTGGGAGAGAGGGAGGGAGAGGGAGGGAGAGGGTGGGAGAGAGTGGGAGAGAGGGAGGGAGAGAGTGGGAGCGTGGGAGAGAGGGTGGGAGAGGGTGGGAGAGGGTGGGAGAGAGTGGGAGAGAGTGTGAGAGAGGGAGAGAGTCAAAGAGTGGGAGAGAGGGTGGGAGAGAGTTTGAATTCCATTGAAAATTGATATACAATTGAAGTTTGGAGGGAAACAAGCTTTTGAAAAAGTCAAATTGTTGAGGAGTTTGAAGAAAGAAGAAGCTAATGCTACATAATTGGGTTGAACTCCTCCATTTGAAAGTCTGATTTTTTAGGTATGTGAAGTCTTTACACATTTTCTTTCATTCTATTATGGCTTGCTTACCTTTTTGTTATTTTTCATATTCCATTATGATCATTGTTTTTTTGTCATTATAACCTTAGGTTGTCAATGCATATTTTAAATTACACAATTCTATACACTTGCCAATTACATTTTTAAACCACATCTCTTTGAGGTATTTTGTTATTTAACAATTGACTTACCTTGTGTATGCTTCCACATTTTGTATACACATATATATGACATATGTTTTAAGGAAGTAAAATAAAACATCATTTCTCAATCCTTTATTATGGAAGTGCATACCACTCTCTGAAGCTTTCATTGAGGTATTTTGTCAAACAATTATATTCCATGTTGATCATTGTTTGTTTGTCACTATAACCTTAGGTTGTCATGAAAATGGAAGCATGGACAAAGAATTTGAATTGTGATGCAACTAGAGGAGGTCCTACAACACAACTAAACACAAAAAATAAACCAACAACAACAATTCACAAGTCACAATTCTCAAAACTCTTCACTTTTCACCAAATCAACACTCTTCCTTGTACCATTGCCAACTCATTCAATCGGGTATTTCTTCTCGATAAGATTCTTTCAGACCAATACTTGAACCATTTCAAGGACCCTTCATGGTACACAATCACATTCCAACAAACCACTATTGGTTACTTTGTAACAACTTTATCAAATTAGGCTTTCTACACCAACTAGGTCTCAAATTAGGACACTTTAGGAAATAAACTTATCTTGAAACTTCATGAAAACCTCCAAACAAATGTGGGAAGAAATTTATATGTATTCAAACAAAATAATTTACAATTACTTCTAAGAAATTCATCCACCAAGATGCCAAAACCCAAAACCCTCTTTTTAAGGCAAATAACCTAGGGCTTATTGGAAAACACACTTCCCAACCTTATCAAAACATACCACCACCTCAAATAGGTCTAAAATGGCCTACAAAAACTCATTTAAACAAGAAACAATGCTTCCCTAACACAATACTCACTTTAGCATGTCAAAACCTCTCAAATTCATATGGAAAACACCAAATTTCCCTTTACACACTCAACATTCCCACACCTTTTTAGTGATGCAACAGACCCATTCCTCAAGTTAGAGTGGAAACAGTGAGAGGAATGGGTCAATACACCATTTTAGATGAATTTCAAACCTTAAAACCAAATCCTCAACTTTCAGGAAAATAACCTAGGGTTCATTGAAAGTCTTGACAACCAGGCTTAGCAAACCTCACCAATACCAACAACACTTCAAAAATTCCTTGCACAAGCTCAAACAACCATTACGTGGAAGGTTCCTTCAACATTTAATCAAAACCCTTCTTTAACACCCCATTTACACAAGGAAAACAATGTAATTCTGCCTATCTTGTAATCATGGTATGCCCCTACACAACCTTTGTCTATGCTAGAAATAGTCTTCTACAAGATGATTGTAAGTATTTTTTATGAAGCCTTGAATGACATATATTTCATTTATTTGAATGGATAAATATTTTAGGAACTAATATTTGTCTCATTTCCATGCTACAGGTAAAATTATCTACCATGTCAAAGAAATGAAGAAGGAATAAACTAACAGATGAAGATTATGAAACCTTAAAAGAAAAGGAGAGAGAATAGTTGAGGGCATATCGTGAAAAGAAGAAATTGGGTACTATTGATGAAAATAAGCCAACTGAAGAGGAACCTCAACAATCAAAAAGAGAACAAGATTTGGTAGTACAAAGGGCATGAATGCGAAAGCATGCATCATGGTAAGATAGATTCAGATACCGTAGTTGGAGACACACCCTCTATGGAAAGTGAATACAAAGGGACACCATTAAGCACAAGAGAATATGGAGGGACACCAAATACCACAAGTGAATATGGAGGGACACCATTTATCACAAGTGAATATGGTTGGACACCATCAATCACATCTCAAGTTGAGAGTACATCATCACTCATATTTGATGAAGAAAGTATGCCATCATCCCCACGAGAACCTCAAGGTATGTCTTCTACTCCACCATCGATCGAAGGTACGCAATTTAGCCCACCTCAATTAAATATTGATGAAATTTGTAATGTTGAGATGCATGTACCTAGGAGAACACCACCTAGAGTTTTGCATAGAAAGCCAAAGTATTTGATTAATATTGATGAGGATATTTTTCAGCACATGGAAGGTAAGAGTCCAGCACACACTTGAAGAAGATATGCTGATAAGATTTGGAAATTGTACTTTGAAAGACTAAATGACACCGCAAGATGTCAACTATTTGTTGAAATGATGCGGGGTATACAGTATAGAGACATCATGAAGACTCTTGGGTTGAGAACATCGAATGCATTGAGTGAAAACACTATTGTGAAGAATCTAATGGATTCATATGAGAGTGTGGGTAAGACCTCATGCTCAAAGGATAGTAATGTCATACGATGTGTCATTACATCAACTTTGGTAAGAATTCAAACAAAGAGAGCTCGTCTCATTAGAAAGATGAGTGAAAAAATGAGAATTAGTAGATTATTTTTATCAAAATCTGTTCAAAGGCGGCAAAAAATTGAGGGCACCGATTCAAATGAATTATGGGCATTCTCGGGGAGACTGCCACAAAAAGATTAAAAAGTTGTTGTAGCATTGAGAACACTTATTGAAGAGTATTGGAAGAATAACACATGGCCATCTCTGAATCAAAGGGATGTGGTAAGAAGGAGAATTGTTAGTCGGAACCGTGAGCCACATCCAAAGCATTTTTGGATATGACTCAAACCCAATTTTTTCGTAAATTTCAAAATAATTATCCTCAAATTAGTATTTGTCAAATATTTTTTGAAATTATTAAACCTTTTTATGTCAAGATAAATCACACACACACTACTTGTTTTTGTAGAACAAATATTGAATTCTCTAACCATTATGATTTTTATCATTCTATATGTTTAGATTTGCATACTAACGATGTTTTGTAGGATTGTGGTATAGAAGCCCCACCAAAATCTTCAAGAGAGTTCTTATCAAAAAAATTATGTGAAATAGAGGATGACCAGATATTCTATAAGACAACATGCGTGGATGGTTCATGCGAGCATTGTGGTGGCTTCCAATGTATGCTAGTATGTCAACATATGGAAAGCACATATGAGGTGGGACAAAAACTAGTAGAGTTCGAGAAGTATAAAATAGTGGCATATGCTACAAAAGATGGATCTCAAGAAAAAAGGTGTGATTTTGTTATTGAGAAGATTCCAATGTATTAGTTTATGTCCATGTTTCATGACAATATACTATCTGAGTATGCAATGCATACCTATAGAGCCCGATGGTTGGAAACACAATTCAAGCTATGCAAGGACACCTTTCCAATTGGAAACATAGTATCAATGGTTTAATTTTCGGAGAACTACACTCTACAACCACAACATGAGGTACAGTCATAGTATTACAACTCCACATAGGTTTCGATATTTGTGCAAATAGCATTCATTCATGCAGTTGGTAGTATAGAGGACCAAAGGAAGGTATTGAGGGAGTATCACTTTTATATTAGTGATGATCGCACACATTCTCCAGAGTTCGTGCGAGGTTTCTTCCATATGTTCTACAATGATTTGGCTCAAAGGGACATAGCATACAGTTGGCATATAATATGGTCGGATAACTGTGTAGCATAGTTCAAGAACTTATGCATGTTCTATTGGTTGAGCAGGATGCATGTCATTACAGGTGTACAACATATGTGGAACTTTTGTGAGGCCGGGCATGGAAAGGGGGAGCATGATGGTGCAAGAGCATGCGTGAAAAGAGAATTAGCATGAGAAGAGTTAAAGTATAATGACAACACAAAGTTGATAGATGCAAGATCAATTGTTGAGTGGTGTAATGCTTTGATGGGTCGAGGTAATGAAGGTACATCTTCAGTTCGTAGGTATTTTTGGTTGATGCATGATACTAAAATTGCACCATATGAGGATTGTTGTACACTAACATGATCGAGTGAGATACACTATTTCCTTAGCTCAAATGCAGGTTCATGGAGTATCGATACACGAAAGATGGCATGCTTTTTTTCTTCATGTACAATGCAAGCCTAGAATGATTGTGAGTTAGGGGAGTGGGTTGATGAATGGTTGACAAGTTATCTCAGCCCACTTCACATGTATCACCCTTCAATGGTATTGGAACTAACACAGATGGAATCATCAGTCGACTTTGACCACATATCAGATCTAGTTCAACCAGGTAATATATCTGCTTGCTTAGATTTTAAAATTCCATATTGTTATTGTTGGATGTTGTGGTTGTGTTGCTGATATATTTTTGTCATTTATGTCAACACTATTAGCATTTTAATCTGCTTAAGGCTATACATGTCAAGGAGATTGAGAAAATTGTAAAAAATATAGTACAGGCAGCCAGTCGAGCTAAGAAGGTTAGAATGTTGGAAAGATCTATGGGTTGAAGATCTGAATGTGCGCTTCAAAGGGTTTTTTTTTAACCTCTCTAGTATGTTGTTCGAAAGTTTCAAAGGTGCACATAATTTTTTGTGGAAGTTATGAAGATCTGTGTGCCTACAGTTATTCGGTTTCTGTAGATGATGTTCTTGGTCGAAGCAGATGAAATTATGGTAATCTCATGTGTTGCGCATGTACCTATGATGTTCATGCATGAGTCTAGATCGTACTCTATCCTTTTTGTACATCTGAAGTGTTCATGATCCGATATTTTTCTGATATGTGCTTGAGTGTTCATGTTCTTGGCCGAAATTGTGGTGTTAGCATGTCGTAGATCCATGAGGATTAATATTTTATTGTTTGGCATGTTTTTGGGTCCTCACTATGTTGTGACTGACTTGTGTTGGTACACATTAAAATTTATTCATGTATCAAGGCCGACAGTTGTAATTTATTCTTTATTTGTGGCCAACTGAATAGTGGATGCAAATCCGTGTAACAAATATATATACAAGATTTTTTTCCTCATTTAAAAGAAGAACTCAAGTGTACAAGTGATATAAAATTGTGAATAAAGGTCAGATCATTCAGAGCAGAGTGTGGAAGAGTTTGAAGAATTTTTGTGTGCCTAACTAGAACTGTAATTAGGCTTTTGCAAAAGCTATTTTCTCATTTCAAATTCATCAAATGGATTTAATCTGATTACTGTATGTAAGGTAGTGAGCATTCCCTTTGAGCAGTGTGCTCTAGGAAGTGTGCCTGAATGCAAGTGCATTCTCTTTTTATTCTTCATTATACTTCTAACATGGTATAATCTTGTGTACTAACACCCACCATGGTTTTTCCCCTAATAGGGTTTCCATGTATAAAATATTGGTGTTCATGTGTCTCTGATGTGTTGTTCTTATTCTTTCACTGTTAATTATCAGATATGTGATTTAAGGATTGGTTAATGTAGTATAAGTTTGATTTTGGTAACAACTGATTCACCCCCCCTCTCAGTTGTCTATCCTTGTTTTGCCAACAATTGGTATCAGAGCTAGTTCCTTTGAAAGAAGCTTAACAACTTGAGGTGATCCAAGATGGCATCATTTAAGAAGGATAGTCCTAGATTCGATGGCACAAACTACTCTCTATGGAGAGTCAGGATGGAATTTGTCATTTGAGGTGCATTTGTGAATCTTTTTGGCAGATGACACAAATCGCATATAATATTCCTCTAAATGGTCCCTCCTCTGAAGATGAGATCAAGCAAGTAGAAATTAATACCAGGTCAGTAGAAACACTGGTGAGTGCTTTGAAAAATTTGGAAATGACAAATGTGATGGGATTGCAGACTGCATACCAGATTTGGAAAAAGATGGAAACATTGTATGAAGGATATGCACTAGTGAAAAGTGCTAATCTACAAATTCTATAAGGAAAATGGGAGAGCTTGAAGATGAGTGAAGATGAGAACATATTTTCCTTCTTGCATAAGATAAATGAATTGGTGATGGACATTAGATGTGTCGGTGGAATTATGAATGATGATGAAATTGTGGCTAAGATACTTAGATATGTGCCCCCTTCCTACAAGACAAAAGCTCATGCTATTGATGAACTCAGAATAGTGAAAAATATTACAAAAGACACATTGATTGGAAAACTTGTTGCATTTGAATTAAGTGAATTTGGTGAGTCTGCTCCTAAGACTAAATCTTCTTTCAAGGCCACTGTATCCAAGAAAAAGAGATATGATTTAGGAGAGAGTTCCTAGAGAACATTCAGATATGAAGATGAGATGAAACAAATTGAAGATGAAGAAAGGGAATTGGAAGAACTGGAAGCATTGATTGTGAAAAGAGAATCAAGAGGCCATGGTAAGCACAAAGGAAAGTTACCTATTAAATGCTTTTCTTGTAGTAAGATAGGTCATTTTGCTTCTAGATGTTCTGAAAGAGTTTCAAAATATAAGCCTGAGAATACTAGATTTCAAAGAAAGTGCTATTATGTTAAAGAAGGTGTAACTGATGAAGAATCTGATAAAGAAATTGGAAATGAAGATGAATGGGTATTTATTGCTATCAAATAAAATGGTCAGGTGTCCACTGAATCTGCTAGTAATGTAAATGTTGAGAAAGCTCTTGCAGCCAAAGTTGAAGAGAAAGATAAGTGGGTAATTGACAATGAATGCTCACAACATATGATTGGTGACAAAATAAAATTTTTAAGCTTGGAAAACTATGATGGTGGTGTAGTGAGGTTCGGTGACAACACTTCTGGTGTGATTCGTGGTAGAGGCATTGTTTCTTTTGGTGGTAAGCACAATATTGATGATGTTCTTTATGTAGAAGGCCTAAAGAATAACTTGTTGACTATTGGAAAAATGGTAGACAAAGGCTACAATCTACAGTTCAAGAATGGTAAGTGCAGAATAATAGGAAGTTTGGGAAATATAATTTCTTTAGGAACAAAGACAAAAGGTAATATCTTTCATTTAAGTACTGCTAGTCAAAGTTGTTTGATTTATCAAATTGATGTAAGTTGGTTATGGCATAGGAGGTTATGTCATGTAAACTTTGATAACATTTTCAAGATAAGTTCTACTCAAGCAGTCAGAGATTTACCTAAGTTAGTGAAGCTTACTAACACTATGTGCAAGGAATGTCAGATGGGAAAGAAAATAAGAAATTCCTTTCGGAGAAAATAATACAACTCTAATGGAGTACTGGATTTGATACATACTGATCTATGTGGTCCTTCCAGAATTAGAAGCCTACAAGGTGAAAGGTACTTTATGTTACTCATTGATGATTATTATAGAATGATATGGGTCGCTTTCTTTAGTGAAAAACATGAAGCATTAGAAAAGTTCAAAAGTTTTAAAGCTATGGCAGAGAATGAGATAGGTCAAAAGATTAAATGTCTAAGGTTAGATAGAGGTGGTGAATTTGCTTCACGATAATTCAATTCTTTTTGTGAAGAGCATGGAATTCAAAGACAACTATCTACTCCCCGGACCCCTCAATAGAATGGAGTTTTTGAAAGAAAGAACAAAATCGTTCTAGACACTGCTAGAACCATGATGTTGGAAGCAAATGTTCCTCATTTCTACTGGAGAGAATTTGTAAGTACTATTGTGTATACTATTAATAGGGTGAATGTTAACAGTAATTTTGGTAAAAATCCTTTTGAGCTATGGTTTGGTTATAAGCCTACTGTCAAATACTTCAAAAAATTTGGAAGAAAATGCTACATCAAGAGAGATGATGATATAGGTAAGTTTGATGCTAGAAGTGATGAAGGAATATTCCTAGGATACTCTATTAAAAGAAAAGCTTACCAATGCTTTAATAAAAGGTTGAAGAAAGTGGTTGAAAGTGCAAATGTTAAGGTTGATGAAGGTATTGGTAAATCATCTAGAGTCAGTGATTATGATTCAGATGATCAACATGATGATGCTGACAATGATGCTCAGACACAGAATCAACTTCACATTGTTCTTGTGAATCAAGGAAATCAAGAAGCAGAAGCAAGCAAAAGTGCAGAAGAAGGATCACAAGAACAAGAGGTAAGAGAAAACTTCAAAACTGCTAAGTATGTGAGAAGAAATCATTCTGATAGTCAGATCATAGGAGACAAAACCAAAGGGGTACAAAATAGAAGAATAATTCTAGAAGAATATTGTCTAATTTCTAAAGATGAGCCTAGCAATATCAATGAAGCATGCAAGGATGAATATTGGATGGAAGCCATGAAAGAAGAATTGTTGCAGATACAAAAGAATAATATATGGGATCTTGTTCCTAGATCTCAAAACAAAAATGTGATTGGAACCAAGTGGGTGTTCCAGAATAAGTTGAATGAACAAGGTGATGTTGTTAGAAACAAAGCAAGATTGGTTTGCAAAGGTTACTCACAAATGGAAGGTATTGATTTTGAAGAAAATTTTGCTCCTATTGCTAGAATTGAGGTTGTTAGACTATTTCTTGCTTATGCTACCTTCAAGAACTACAAAGTTTATCAGATGGATGTGAAGTCAACATTTCTGAATGGTGAACTAGAAGAAGAAGTTTATGTTGAACAACCAGATGGATTTCAGTTGAATGATGAAAAGGACATGGTATGCTGATTGAAGAAATCTTTTTATGGACTAAAGCAAACCCCTAGAGCTTGGTATGCTAGATTGGAAAAATACTTGTTGAAACTTGGATTCAATAAAGGTATTGTTGACATAAATTTTTATTTCAAATTGGATCAGAGCAAAGAATTGATCATTGAAGTCTTTGTTGATGATATTATCTTTGAAGGTGATGATGATTTGTGTATGAATTTTTATGATGAAATGAAAAGTGAATTTGAAATGTCAATGATAGGAGAGCTAAAATTATTTTTAGGATTACAAATTACTCAGTTAGATGATGGAATCTTTGTATCTCAATCTAAGTATGTGAAAGAATTATTGAAGAAGTTTGGCATGGAAGATGCAAAACTAGTTGGTACACCTATGGTGACCGGATGCAAACTTACATAGAAAGATGATACTCCTAAAGTAAATCAGATAAGATAAAGGTCAATTATTGGTGGACTACTCTACTTGACTCAGACTAGGCCAGACATAATGAATGTTGTGTGCATGTGTGCTAGATTTCAATATGATCCTAATGAGTCCCATGTGACTGTTGTGAAAAGAATATTCTGATATCTGATAGGGACAACTGATCTTGGTCTTTGGTATCCTAAGAATGATGATCTTACTCTAAGTGATTTTATTGATGTTGATTGGGCAAGAGATGTAGATGACAAGAAGAGTACCAGTGGTGGTGCATTCTTCTCAGGTAAGAAGTTGGTATCTTGGTTAAGCAAAAAGAAAAACTCAGTTTCATTATCTATTGCTGAGTCAAAGTACATTGTTGCTGCAAATAGTTGTACCCAAGTATTATGGATGAAGCAAATGTTGAGAGATGTCAGAATTGAGTATGAAGAACCCATTTCTATATTCTATGACAATTCAAGTGCCATTAACATTTCTAAGAATCCAATATTGCATTCAAAGACAAAGCATATATCCATCAAGTATCACTTCTTGAGAGACAAAGTAAGTGACAAAGAAGTCAGGCTAGAGTACATAACTACCAAAGAGAAGATTGCAGATATCTTTACAATTTTTTTGCCTAAGGATACTTTTGAGTACCTCAGAGGAAATTTAGGGGTAATTTCCCCTCCTAATCAGAACTAAGATGTAGGTACTTGCATCAGTCTATGAATTCATTGCTATATCATATTCTAGATTGATGTTGTGGTGACTGCTACTCAGGGGGAGTAGTAAGATGTTTTCAAAATTGAAATCAGAGCATATGTACCTTTTCCATTGATGTCAAAGGGGGAGAGAAGCAATGTGAAAAATGGGAAAGAAGATAAATGAAGGAAACAAGCAAAAAGTGCACAATCTCAGGGGGAGATTGTTGAAGAAGAGTTAGTTGGGTTGATGGTATCATTTTTCACATCATGTGTTGCCATCAATGCCAAAGGGGGAGATTGTTGGATGTTGTGGTTATGTTTTTGATATATTGTTTTCTTTGATGTCAACACTATTAGCATTTTAATCTGCTTAAGGCTGTATATGTGGAGGAGATTGAGAAAATTGTAAAAAATATAGTATAGGTAGCCAGTCGAGTTGAGAAGGTTAGAATGTTGGAAAGCTTTGTGTGTTGAAGATATGAAGGTGTGATTCAAAGGGTTTGTTGTTAAACCTTTCTAGTATGTTGTCCGAAAGTTTCAGAGGTGCGCATAAATTTTTGTGGAAGTTATGAAGATCTGTGTGCCTACAGTTATTCAGTTTATGTAGATGGTGTTCTTGGTCAAAGCGGATGAAATTATGGTAATATCATGTGTTGCGCATGTACCTATGACATTCATGGATGAGTCTAGATCATACTCTATTCTTGTTGTATGTCCAAAGTGATTGAAATTTTTGTGATCAGAGATTTTTCTGATATGTGCCTGAGTGTTCATGTTCTTGGCCGACATTGTGGTGTTAGTGTGTTGCAGATGCATGAGGATTAATATTTTATTTTTTGGCGTGTTTGGAGATGTTTGTTTGGGTCCTCACTATTTTGTGACCGACTTGTGTTGGTACGCATTGAAATTTATTCATGTATCAAGGCTGACAATTGTAATTTATTCTTTATTTGTGGCCGACTGAATAGTGGATGCAAATCCGTGTAACATATATATATACAAGATTTTTTTCCTCATTTAAAAGAAGTGCTCAAGTGTACAAGTGATGTACAAGTGTGAATTAAGGTCAGATCATTCAGAGCAGAGTGTGGAAGAGTTTGAAGAAGTTTTGTGTGCCTAATTGGAACTGTAATCAAGCTTTTGTAGAAGCTATTTTCTTAGTTCAAATTCATCAGATGGATTTAATATGATTACTGTATGTAAGGTAGTGAGCCTTCCCTTTGAGCAATGTGCTCTAGGAAGTGTGCCTGAATGCAAGTGCATTCTCTTTTTATTCTTCATTATACTTCTAATAGGGTATAATCTTGTGGACTAACATCCACCGTGGTTTTTCACCTAACAGGGTTTCCACGTATAAAATCTTGGTGTTCATGTGTCTCTGATGTGTTGTTTTTATGATTGCACTATTAATTGTCAGATATGTGATTTAAGGATTGGTTAATGTTGTATAAGTTTGATTTTGGTAACAACTGATTCACCCCCCCTCATAGTTTTCTATCCTTGTTTTGCCAACAATTATATTACTTTGTAGTGTATTCATAATGTTGACTAATTTCAAGAGATTTGTTGCACATATCAATGCAGGGAAAGTTTATGCAGTTATTGTAGATGAAGACAATGAAGAGAGAATATAATATTACTTGTGTCATTATGTTGAGGCCAAAAAGAAATTGGAGGCCCCAGTTATAGATGGAGAAAACATCAATTACCCTACAGGTTTGGTTGTTGTTATTGGAATGTGGCTTAGAAGGTACCCACATAAGAGTGTTAAACATTGGATGTTTCAAGACTTTGAAACACATCATAAGATTATTCATTACTTGAACCTTGTCATGGAATCCAATGTTTTTTTGACCAAATATGGGGGTAGACCTTTGAACAAGGTCTTGTGGAAGGTTTGTGAGTTTGACCATGAAGCAATACTTGACACAATAAAGAGTAGAGCAGACTTAGATGGTTCGTTGCATTAATTTGTAAGTATGCACATTGGTTCTTATTAATTATACTTGTATGGACATTAATTTTTTTGATGGAAATGATATCATCTTATTTTACTTTGCATATTTGTAAGTAACCTACTAGAAATTGATTGGTGTCCCCTTGCAGAAAATGCAGATTTATGAGCCATCCAAGAGAATGTCAGCCATAAAATCAATGCAACATCCTTATTTTGATGATCTTGACAAATATAAATCATGATTTTAAGCCATTACAAAAGTGTGTGCAAAGCTTGGTGAGGGAATTTCAAGTTATTCATTTGAAATTAACCTTATCATGAGCAGCTATGATGTAGACATTATAAGAGCATCTCAAATTTCAACTTACTCTATTCATGAGAGGTTTTGTGTGCAATAGGTATGTTGGAATTCTCAGTGAAGATGTATGACTAGGAGTGACTAAGTTGTGAGACCTACATGCCTATCTATAAGTGTCTTCTAGCATATGAAGCTTAGCGAGGGAATCTCAAGTTACTCAATTGAAGTTAACCTCATAATGAGCACCTATGATGTAGGCATTTAAAGAGAATCTTGAATGTATGAGTGACATTGTAAAAGATCTATGAGAATGAAGTACCTAAGGCATTGTAATGAGATTTACTCAAATACTATAATTTTGGAGTTCATGTTTGGTGCAATAGCACCTTGTTCTCTAAATGCCTTCAATAGGAAAATTTGCAAAATTTGAATTTTGAAATGTAAACAATGTGAAAAAGGCCATGTGAAGGTCATATGTAATGTATTAAAAGTTGAAAAGAGGTCTTTAGGTGATTAGAGAAGTGATATAAAGCATGTAAGGTCGAGCAAAACATAGATCTTTTGTATTCTTGAAGATTTACAATCAATAAAGTCCCTATTTTAGTGATTTTATGAGTTTTTCTAGTTGTTCATTAACTTATATGGCATGTATAGTAGTTTAAGGCCTTGAATCTTGTTTTTTAAGGTAGAATAGTGAAGTAGCTTTCATTTGAATCTATTTAGGAGGGCATCCATTGAGTTTATCATTAGTTTGAACTAATTTTTCTCAACTCGATATGTAAACCCTCAAGATTGAGGTTTTGAGAGTCTAGATAACCAATAATGAGTACTCCACTGAATTTGATAGTTTAGATCAATGGAGTAAGTTAGTCTTAGGATGTTTTAGGTGTGTGTGTGTGTTTATTTGTGTAGGGGAATTCAAGTGTCAAATGCAAGCAGTGCAAAGTTTCAAAGTGGTGCAACTTTTGTTTTGCAACTCATGTGACCAAGAGGAATATTCCAACACATCCAAATAGGTATTTTTATGCTAATCATGGTCCTATTTCATACCCAAACACTCGGAATTGCTATGAGGTATGTTCAACCAGATTGATCCCTTAAGAGTCCAAAGTGCTAAATGGTTGCAAACTTTAGCATGTTGTTACTCAGATATTGTGATGCTTAGAAACTTCTCATCTAATCCTACATGATCATGTTGGGCCTATATACAAAAACCTCTCTCGGTTTTGGCTATCTTGGAGTGGTTTTCCTGTGCCGACGGATTTCACTTGATGGAAAAAGTGTCCAATGCAAGTAGTGCAAAAATGCAAAGTGGTGCAACTTTCATTCTGCAACTCGTGTGACCAATAGAACTATTCTAATGCACCCAAATAGGTATTTTTATGCTAGGTATGGTCCTCTTTCACACCCAAACACACATAATCGCTCTAAGGTACGTTCAACCAGATCGATCCCTTAAAGGTCCAAAGTGCAAAATGGCTGCAAAATTCAACATGTTGTTACTCAGATACCATGACACTTAGAAACTTCTCGTCTAATCCTAAAGGATTGTGTTGATCTCCTCTACAAAAACCTCTCTCAGTTTTGGCTATCTCGGAATGGTTTTCCTATGGTGGTGGACTTTCACTTGATGGAAAAGAGTCGAATGCAAGCAGTGCAAAGTTGCAAAGTGGTGCAAATTTTGTTCTAAAAATTATGTGACCAAGCGGACTATTCCAATGCATATAAATAGGTATTTTTATGCTAGGAATGGTCATCTTTCACACCCAAACACGCAGAATCACTCCGAGGTACGTTCAACCGGATAGATCCCTTAAGAGTCCAAAGTGCTAAATGGCTGCAAACTTCAGTATGTTGTTACTCAGATATCATGATGGTTAGAAACTTCTCATATAATCCTACAAGATCATGTTGGCCCCCTCTACAAAAACCTCCCTCAATTTTGGCTATCTCGGAGTGGTTTTCCCGTGGCGGAAGATTTTCACTTGATGGAAAAAGTGTCCAATGCAAGCAGTGCAAAGTTGCAAAGTGGTGCAACTTTCATTCTACAACTCGTGTGACCAAGAAAATTATTCCAACGCATCTAGATAAGTATTTTTATGCTAGGCATGGTCCTCTTTCTCACCCAAACACGTGAAATCGCTATGAGCTACGTTCCACCGGATTGATCCCTTAAGAGTCCAAAGTGCAAAATGGATGCAAACTTCAACATGTTGTTACTTGGATACCATGATTCTTAGAAACTTATTGTCTCATCCTACAAGATCGCATTGGGCCCCTCTACAAAAAATTCTCTCAGTTTTGGCTATCTCGGAGTGATTTTCCTATGCTGGCAGATTTTCACTTGATGGAAAAAGTGTCAAATGCAAGCAGTGCAAAGTTGCAAAGTGGTGCAACTTTCGTTCTACAACTGGTGTGACCAAACAGACTATTCCAATGCGTTTGAATAGGTATATTTACACTAGGTATGGTCTTCTTTTGCACCCAAACACGCGGAATCGCTCTGAGCTATGTTCAATCAAATCGATCCCTTAAGGGTCCAAAGTGCAAAAGGGAAGCAAACTTTGACGAGATCATACTCAGAAATCGTGATTCTTACGAACTCTCTGTCTAAGCCTATGGGATCATGTTGGGCCCCTCTATAATAACCTCTCTTAGGTTTTTTTATCTCAGATTCATTTTCCTGTGGTGTCCAGTTTTCACTTGATGGAAAAAGTGTCAAATGGAAGTAGTGTAAAGTTGCAAACTGCAACTTTCATTTTTCAATTCATGTGACCAAATTAACTACTCTAATGCATACCGATAGGTAGGTTTATGCTAGGCATTGTCCTCTTTCACACCCAAACATGCATAATTGATCTAAGTTGCACTCAACCGGCTTGATCCCTTATGATGGAATGCAAAACAATGGAAAAGAAAAATATAGACATGACGGTTGAGAAGTCTGAGTATTCCACACAAAAAGTGTATGATCATTGGTGCAGAGCACCTTGTTCCTCCATTTGATGAAGAAGGTCTAGTTCAGTGGTTTTACTCATTATAATGTCAAATAAGGCCATGATCACCCATTATGTAATCTTTCTTTTAGTTTTGAGTTAGTTTGGGGTAATTTGAGTCAATTATGTAATTACAAATAAGAAAATAGCATTGATAAAGGCATTGGAAGAGATTACTAACACTGCCCCTGTTCAAAATTCAGAATTTAGGCCCTAAAAGCAAGGCTAGACGAGGTGAAAAGAATAAATTTCTTGATAATAAGTTAGAATAGGTTGGAAATAGGGTGAGGTTGTGGAGTTTTATGTGTTCAAATGGTCTACAAGCACAAGGGAGGTCAAAATTATGTTATGGCATGATTCCCTAATTGGGAATAAAGGGATTTTGAATGAAAAAGAGAGGTTTGAGGGAGTAAAAGTGGGTAAAGTCAAGGGGCAACATAATTTGGTGGTCAATTAAGTTTGTGCAGGTAGAACGAAGAGTGTTGGAAGAGGTTTTGAGGCTGTATGATGTCTATATATGGGGTTTTCATTAAACCCTAGTGAAATTTGAGAAAAGTGAGGGTTTAGAGGATAGTGGGGTTAGAGGGCCAATCACGCCGTAAAAATTATGGATTTTGTGGATTTGCAGACTAGTAAATGCTGCCCAATGGTGTTTTGCAATTGGAAGAGTGATTGAGAGCATGTTTCTTTGTTAAATAGACCTATTTGGGGGTCTAGGACAGAGTTGAGTCCATTTATTATTTGTATTATAAATTATAACTTTCTTTCTCCCGAGTCCATTTCGTATACAAGAAATAATATTGCAAAAAATTGACATATAAATCTTTTGACGTGTTTATATGGTGACGCATCAAGAACATATTGGAATCTTTTTATGAATCATTTCATGGAATACCAATTGAAAATGTGTTTTTTCTTTTAGATAAAGTTGTTTAGCATCAATCAATTAATATTCAAGACAAACCATGAAGGACAACAATGGTCAATGCTAGGGCTAACCAATTAATAAGTATACACGTGAATAATTCAAACATGTACATGTGAATAAGGGAAGCACAAGTACTCAAAAACATGTAAGCCTTGAAGTATACACATGAATACATAGTATACACAAATTAATACAAAGTATATGCACGAATACAAGGTATACGCATGAAAACACGTAAGTCACAAAGTATACATTGGAACACACGTAAGTCACAAAATATACACATAAGTTGTAAAGTATACACTTGAATACGCGTAACTCATATGTATTGAACCATCAATTTAGAATGCAAATATGGACACCATCGATAAAAAATATTTGTATTAACCAAATAGCCATGTAGGCATACATCAATATATGTCGATATAAGTATAAAATATATGTACAAAATAGCCATATAGACTTACGAGAATGCCATAGGCATACAATGTCAAATACGTCCAATACAAAATATGTACAAAACTGCCATGTAGGCATACAACAAAGGGATTTGGAATCAAAAGTCATTTCTCTCCATGCTCTGGAAATAAATTATTTCCGTTTTCTTGTTGATCGAATGGCAATAATTCTGCCACTCATTTGTGTTGCGCTCGAGGAGTGCTCCTGTTGCTCCTAGTGTTTAGTTCATGGTGAAGTTTTAACTGTTACAATAAGAAGTAAAGACATGAATATATAGAAATTGCATTATAAAAAATGATATATTTGACAAAATAATCACTTAACACCATCTCATGATCTCTCTCCATGAGGGAAATATTCACACGCCCATGCTCAGGCGTGCTCAAGCCCTGTATAAACCATGCAAATATAAATTAAACTACGAATCAATAATGGTTTGATTTTTCACTAACTAACATCTATAACAATGAATGTAAATGTAAATTTACTAATTTGCCTCATACCTCTCCTATCAGAGCCATCAAGCACTGTATAGAAAAGGAAACACCGATCTCCATTGCCATCATCACATTCAGAGGTGTTTCGGCTTGCAACATTTGAAAATAAAACAACAAATTATTCAACGTAATCAATGATATGCATATAAACTGCACAAATCTATTAAGTACAATTCATTAGTTAAACTCTTTATTCTATTGCCTCCGTGTAGGTTTGAGTAAATCCAATGGCATTAGGAGGTGTTCCCTCAAAACCTCCAATATTAGCTTGTTCAACATCCAAAATCACATATTAAAATACCATTCATAAAACAATGCTATTAACATGTAATAAATTTATAATTGTTTACTAGTTACATACCCCACTGATAGGTGTACTACAAAAATAAGTAAGTGGAGGGCTGGTGTATCCAATCTCAACATTGTGACCTTGCAATTTTATTAAAATCATAAAACTAAACTAGTTAATATTGCATTTCAAAATCAAAATTTAATAAATTAAATTCAATGAACATGTTAACTTTTACCCGACTATCAATGCCATACGCCTCATGAAAAATGTCAACTGCCCTCTCCATCTCCATAGCTGCAAACGGATCCTGCGTAATAGCCTCCTGAGTGTCAGTGGGGTCATATGAACGAGTCATCCTACAAGATTGACACACATGGGTTCAAAGGCCACCACTCGAAGACTCCCCTAGATGGCGCTATGAAATAGGGCTAGCATGATGGATGACACTCTGGGTCAAAGTGTTGATTGCCTACAATGTCTCTACATTGACACTCTCCTTTGTGATGGAAGGTATAACAATGTGCTCATGAGGCAGCCTAGCAAGAGCTCGTCTCCCTTGACACGTAGGATCTGGTTATGCACCAGGTCTATCCTGAGTTGACCCCCAACCTCTCCCCTGGAAGTCCCTTATATCAAAATAATTTGGGATTTTGTTCAATATGAACTCACTGTATAGTTTCCTAAGGAAATATTGCAAGACTTCACAATTGTTGCACGATGGTTAATCAAAGACCATGTACCACCTATCATAAAAATGGTTCCTAATTTGTTGGTGGTGGCACCAATGAATAGGAAACCTCTTCGCATTGAGGGTAATATTTTGATTTATGCGTGGGTTAGTGAATAATGAGCACAAATCACCTTTTGTAATTTTTAAATCCTTTATATCTTTATATGATAGTTTATTCGCATAATAAGCCCTAGCTGCCTACCTCCTATCTTGTCATCCTGTTATTTGTTTGCCAATTGAATCTACATTTTTTAACATATCTTTCAATAAACTTTCTAGCATCATTATTTATGTGGTTGAACCATTTGGATCACTCAACCTACTGATTAAATCCTCAATTTTCTTTTTGTTGTTCTCAATTTCACTCATTAAATTTTGTTGAGTGTCAGGAGGGGGTTGAGTGATTGGTGGAGGAGGTTGTTTTTGTGGTTGATTTTGTTCTTGAGGATTTGGTTTCTCTTCTTGTTGAGGATTTTGAGGGTTTGTAGGTTGATTTGCATCTCCTAAAAATTCAAGAAAAAATATATCAAATACAACCTAAAACTAACAAATTCAAAAAAAAAAGCAAACAATCCTTACCTCTCACACCTCCTCATCATCGTGGTGCCATCATTGTGAATAAATAGAAACCGTTGGTGAATATTTTTACACAATGCCTCATCCTAGAACATGAGCGCGAAAAATGGGGATTTTGGCCGCAGGCACAACAAAAAACATAGTCGAAATAAAGAATGAATTAGTTTCACTTTTTTTTTTTGTTTTTAACATGTTATAACGTGCGCGTGTTATGGGCTTGTTGTGGTCGAGCCTCAGGCTCGACCCAACAAGTCATAACGTGAGCATGTTATAACGAGCTCGCGTTATGACTTCTCAAAACTTTTTTTGAAAGTGGCCACAAATTGGCTACCCATCTCCATGCACCTACCCTGATATATAAATATCTTTCCACTTGATCATGTTTCCTAATTATCTACTATCAAACTTGAACCATTCGTATACATGTATATATGGGTCAGGGGCCCTAGCTCGGTTGGCTAAATATTTCATGTTGCAGGAGGTTGGTCACGAGGTCTAGTCTCCCCCACCCCCATGGTACCAGAGGGCATGTCGCACCAGCGTTGTTGGTCACGTTAAAATTTTTACCAAGTGCACTATAGTTTATAGGGGGTCATGCTACCCGATTCCTGCAATCTAAAAAAAAAAGTATACATGTATATATATCCAAGTCATACATGTATGAGCTTCATTATGGTATATATATACATAAATTCATCCTTTGAATCACAAGCCTTATTGAGTTCACATGTTGTGCACCCACTCCATTAATACACTTAAAATAGTAGACAATTCAATACCAAATATTGAGGCGTAAAATTGCACCCTAGTGCAATTTCCCACAATATACCCTTACTTTAGCCTTATAAAATTAATAATGCAAAATCCACCACCTTAAACACTTTATCTTATCTACGCTTTGGTGTTTTCCATCAATGGAGGGAATTTTTCCTAGGATGTTTTCGTGTAGTGCATAGATGTATGCATGCCACTCATGCGTCCTTGATAGATTACTGGGTCAATGAACATTGAGGAGTTATATTTCATGGCATCCAAGAGTTGTAACATCTCCTGCGAACACAGACCTACCCAAAAATGTCCCTTTTGCCTCCATATTCTTATTTTGAGCTTTCTTCGATTCCATTCACTCTCTCTCTCTCAATCTATCATATTATCACTTCATTCTTGCAACTCCACTTCACTTTCACTATTCTTGCTTCTTTCTACATCACTTTCTTGCAAGTTTCAGGCTATTGGCACTACATTCTTGCATGCCCATCTTGCACCTTTGAAGCTACCACCATTCCTTTTAGCTTCTCAAGCTTGCCAAAGGGAGGTTAACACTTTATTGTTGTCAATTTCATTGCATTATCAATATTATAGATAACATATAGATTGTCTTTGATTTCTATGCATTGTGTCTATTTCCTTTCTTTATCATTTTATCTCTATTATGGTTTATTGGCTATTCGTGGAGATGAAATAACCAAAGCAGGGGTTTGACTAAGGTAAACTCCAAAACACAGTCCCAACATTTTTTCAACTTTGTGTGTAGGTACTTTGTTTGTGTAGAGCTTGCGGGAGGCTAGACAAGTTCCATAAGTTGGATTTCTACTACCCTTGCTCATAACTTCATTATAATGAATTCATATTTCAAGTTATAGTATTCTTTTTGTTGTAGTTAGTCTATTTTATGCATTAACAACATTCTATCATTTTCAATTAAACTGTCGGATTAGGGTTTTTGGCTTGTTAACACACCTTATGCGTTTTAGATTGTAGACTTTTTTTGTATCCATACAAGATGTCATTGCATCCCTGAGATTACAAGATGACACATTGTCATCTAAGTCCACACTAACATCTTCTAGTTGAAAGCTAGTTAGTCTACAGTTTGAGACCTCTATGGTCTACTCACTCGATTCCTAAAATCCTCCATTCTTGAAAACCCCAAAAAAATAGATTAGTTTGTTCTTTGTTTGTCAGCCTATCCTTTTTCCTTTATCATTGAGGTGACTAAGGGAAATTTTATCCCTTTAGACCCTATTTGTCTTGGGACTTGGGAGTAGTGAATACCCTCCACATTTTGGTGATCCTGGCGTGAACCTTCCATCTCCTTCTCTTTGGTTTGAAATTTTTTCTTCTCTCGTGTCTAGGGAGTGTTGCAAATAGCATGTTGTAAGGATTTTATGAGATTTATGACTCAATATATGACCTCCAGACACCTTTTCAGAAGAATTATTTGAAACATTAGAATAGGATCTAGAAGGTATAGTCCCCCTCGAATCAGCCCTACTTTCGAAGAAAGTGTTTCAAGAATTTCTACTAGTTTCTCTTCTCCTTTTGGTGAGGTGGTGACTCACATCCCTACCCCTTGCCTCTCCCTTTGTCTCTTCTATGGAGGATGATGTTACTATCAGGGTTCTTGCAAATAAAATCTATTCCCTAGACATGAGACTCAAGGAGCTTGAGAGTTTCATGACACACAATGATAGTTTTTCCCAAGCGGCTCCTATCATTGAGAATTTAAGAACTATGTTGGGTAAGGATCAAAGAGGCATAGAGTTTCTTCAAGGGATAACATACATTGTAGATAAACATGTCACTACCTACACCTCTAACTTGGTTGTCAATCAAGATCATGGCTTAGAAATCATTGGAAAGCGATTGAATGTCTCCATGCTTGGGATGTCGATGTGTATGGCTAACACAGGTCCTGCTACTAATACCAACTTTGCACCTAGGTAGAATAATATAATTAAAGTAAATAAGGTTCCTTTTAGTTTCAACTACTCTACACTTGAGACTCAAATTTTCCATGTTTCTTTCTTTGGTGTTGATGCCTCTATATGTACCAACTATGGGCTTTATCGATGTGAGTGTCGGTGGTCCTTCTAGAGGTCCCTTTGGTCATACCTCATCTGTTGATCCAACACTTGCTCAATGCTTTTCCACAGAACATGGGGTGCATATAAAATAAGTTGGCAAGTTTAACTAGTTCTTCTTCCTAACCTATGTTCCACCCTTTCCATCATCATAGTCCTCTTTCCATTTCCATTTTGAACACTCCTATTCCTCAGGGGGTGGATATCCCTAATTTTGAAAATTATAATGGTCGTGGGGACCCATGGACACATGTCTCATCCTTCAATGCACTATGTACTGATTTCTTTCATAATGATGCTTTTTTGGCCAAGCTATTCTCGCGTTCTCTCAAGGAAGATGCTATAGAATGGTATTGTACTTTACTTGATAATTTTATTTTATCTTTTGACCAACTAGTCAACCAATTTCTCCAACAGTTCCAGGGCAACATTGGGCTAAAGATCGCCTTCAACGATCTCGTTCAGTGTAAGTAGGGAACCCACGAGAAGTTGAATGGATTTTCTCGGTATCAAGATATTTTCGCTCAGATTTCCCATTCTTTTCCTCACTTCAATGTTTAAAAGGTGCTTATTGGGAACTTGTAGCCTGCACTGCAAGAGAAGTTTATTTTTACGATGTATCCTTCTTTCATACATTTGTGTGCCATTTGAGAGAATACGACCAAGCGGTTATTTAGTATGTGGATTCATCCTCATGCTCTCACCAAGACAATTGATTATTTGTGTTGATCTCGAGTAAGAACAAGGCCACAACTACCATGGTCTACGTCCCTTCAAACTAAAACAATATAGAACATAACACAAATTTTACTAAATTATAAAAATCATACACTAATGTCTTGCAAAAACTATTAAAATATAAAGTAATAACATTACGTAAGATTCAACTGTTGTCTAAGTCTTATCCTAAATGGTACAACTCTCAAAAGTTTTTCCAATTTTATCAAGTTGTTGGGCATGATATCGAAAGATGCGTTCATCTGTGTCATGTGATTTAGGACTACACTAATCATGAGACCATCTGCCTAGATGGTAGAAAGAAAAATTCTAATAAATCTATAGCCAAGACTAACAACCAAGTATAGATATACACATCTCCACTCTCATCACACTCTATGAACTTGGTCACTCCATCTACTTTTGATCCTTCCCCATCTAAATATGTGAATGTGGTCTCATTCAATCATATTCCTCCTGTAGAATGTGTGAATGATGTTCCTGATATTACATTCACCTCACACAGTTTACCCTTGAACAAGGAGCCCTCTCTATTGTATGTTCCCACCCAAATCAATTGTAACATTGTAACTGGTGTTATGGTTCACCCGTTGAGCCAAGTGAATGTTATCATGGACGAGGCCTTATTTATTAAAAAAAATCACAAGGGGAAATATGATGAATCATACGTCACCCTTCACACTTATGATGGGTTTTATATTGCCCCTATGGGCTCTATTTCTTTGTTAATTTCAATTGGTCCTAAGTCTGTGGATGTTCCATTTGTTGTGATCCCAGAATCAAACATATTCAAAATAAAGTTGGGCATTCCTTGGTTGGCCTCTATGAATGCACTCTCTTCTGTGATCCACAAATGTCTAAAGTGTCCCACAAGGGTACCGTGCATGTTGTCCATGAAACTAGATACAAGCCACTAGTAGCACATGGGGGTGCCTATCTTGACCATTTTTGGCCTGCCCCAGTCGGACCCCTCCCTCCTAGGGGATATCTATTGTATCAGGCTTATTATAGGTATAAGACTGGGGGTTTTACACCAAAAGGTGGTTTTCCTCCATTTCCCTATGATTTTTCTTTGAAGGCTTGTTTATGTGTACAACAATAGGCTTCACCCTCTACCCCTCTAAAGGGTAAGGATAATCTTGCTCTTTCCCTCAAGCCTTCCCATCTAGTTCCTTTGTCTCTACTTTTTCACCTCCTTCTTTTTCTTCTCATCCCTTGGTGGTGTCCTTTGTTCATACTCTTGTGCCTAGCATAGGAAAGGGAAAGGCATCTATGTTGTAGAAGTTAAAGCCCCAGGTTTTCCAACTTCATGTTCTACCCACGATACCCTAAACCACCTTGTATGGGAGAGATAAGTTTTTTGATGGGATTGTTCCTACGTCTCAGACTCTACATGTTCTCCGCTAGCTAATTCACCACTTCATACAACAACAAGTTGGTGCAAGCCAACTAACACTGAAACTAGCCACCATACAATCAAGTCTTGCACTCTGTCAATTACAACTTTCTCTACGGAGGGAAAAAGGATATGAAAATTTGGATATAGCACCTTCACAACACACAAAACTTAACTTATGAACCACAAGACCATATATGCAAACGCGGAGGAATGGAAATACAAAAATAACACCTTTGTGAGCATCCTCACAGAAACCACACTATCTTCAAATTGTCATTTGCAAAACACCTTTCCTGTAGTCCAAACAACATGAAACTTGAATCAAACATGCCTTGACAACATATGAAGCTAAATTCCAAACCGTAGGAGCACAACATCATGAGTGGAGCAATGAAGAGCATCTCTCAAAGACTCTGGCAACCAAATAACCAGACTATAACACATGCAACCAAACTACAACCAACTTGTGACAACAAAGACAACTAAACTCACACTTTACTTATACTTTTGACATCAATGACAACCATAATAAAACACATGGATGGCATGATAGAGCTCCTCAATACATTACCAAGGCCACCTAGACCATGGATCTTGGGGCATAGCCCCCATCTGCTAGCAGGAGCAACATGGATAATGAATCCTATCACCTATTGCTAGAACTGTGGGCTATAAACAACCCATCAATTTAATAAAACCAAAAAAAGGAGATTTAAATAATAAAAATTATTAGAAAATTACAATTTTAAAACCAATTTCATACCATACAATAGCTTCCGACAAAGTGAAAAAGTATGAAGCTGACACAAACTTATGCCAACACTGCAACTATAAAGGAATATTCACCTAAGATTCTATAATATTCACCGAAAACATACCGATGACTATAGATGATGATTTCATACTATAAATCCATGTACGAAACCATATGGATTCGTACAATCATACATAATATGAAGACAATGGAGAAAAAAATTTGATGCCCTAGGAAAAATTGTTCAATTTTGATGATTTAATACCTGTGATATTTAGGATTTTGGGCCTTCCAGACATTGATGATAGGGTTGGTTTTTGCCCAAAGTGCTCCAAAAATTCACCTACCTCTAGGATTTGGCAACCTTCACCTAACTTGAAACCCTTGTAGATCTAGCCCAATATGTTAGATTTTGATGAAACAAAAACCAAATATGACTTTCTCTGATACCCTAGATTGAACTATGAGGTATTTGAAACCCCAAATCACACTAAAAAAATTATTCAAGCCAAAATATGTCCCTCAAATATGAGAAGGATTCTATAACATTGGAGATTTGATACCATGTAGGAGTTGAATGTGAACTCCCAACACCTCGGGATCAATTAACAAACCAAAATACCTTCCACAAGATATAAATTATAAGAATATATTTATATGATTAAGGATGTAATATTGATTGATTGAATATGTAATGTACATATGATTCCTTTCTTATAAAGGCAAGGTTGTGAGATAGGATTAGATAAAAATAATGACATGTGTCTTAATCCTATACAATGAGACAACTACCTCAACATTATTAGATGACCTAGGAAACAAGTATTAAATTCCATTATAAGATAAGATAAGATCACATGAGACCTAAGACTCCTATAAATATTCCCTAGGACCTAAGTAAACTTAACAAGTAAATAGGACCCACTAGTGAACTAGTTAGGTAAAACACCTATTTACACCAACACCATTCCTTAAGTGCAACTTAGGGAGTAGATTATCAAGTAAATGATGTAAATATACAAGGATGGATCCCAAATACAAGGAAATGTTAGGTACCCATGTACAAATGCAATCTCTCACAAACAAAGAAAAGGATAAAACTTAGTGGGACAAAAATCCTCTCCTAAAGAGAAAAAAATACAATCAATTTCCCCTCCATAGGAAGGAAAGAAGAGATATTATATAGCCCCCCATAGTGAGATAACCTATTTTAAATTAACATGATAACCACACTTGTGGAGTAAACTATGTAACCTTAATCCAATCAAGAAAGGAAAATATGAGCTTGATATCGAAAACACTTGAAACTCTCGATTGTTGGAGAAACTCTAGAATCATGATAAAGCAACATAAAAAAAGATTAGTTGTCTTGATGCTAAGGAATAGTGGAAAAATATTGATGGGAGAAACCCTAGAATTTTATTAAAGAAACAAGATATAAAACCATGTTCTAGAACTAAAATGAAATGCAAAGATGAAAAAACACCTTCCCTAGTGATAGGATGTCCAAGTGATCAACCAAAATGTGAATACAGACAAATATAAATAAAAAATACCTGGGAATTGTGAAGCCCAAAACCTGCAAATGCACAAGAGCAACAAACATGGTTAAATGTTAGCTCAATATGCAAACAAACATGAGAGATTCCCCATGAAATCCATCTATTAAACTTAAACTAGGAAATGATGAAGAACAAAACTTAAATAAATGAGTGTTGATCCTAATTAAGAAATAGAATAGTGATCCCATGGGGGAATTGGTGCCAATTGAAGTGTTGAAATTTTCCCTTTCCCAAATCCTAAGTTGAAATGTGAGTGATTGTAAAATGGTCATATCTCCCAAAGAGATTTGAGCATAACCTTGCTACAATTTATGAAAATGGTGAATGATTGAGTGGATGAGGATGAAGCTGAGTATAGTAAGTTTACTCAAATTGTGGATGTTAGAATGAGAGGAAGAGTCTCTCATTTATAGATTTCAAATTGGAAGAATGAATGAAATTGAGCAATGTGGGATCATTCAACATCCAATGGCCAAGTGCCACTTGTCAAGATGTGAATGGTTGAAGGTTGAGCACATTTTGATAAATGTGCAAGTTTGAATTTTGAATTTGATGAAGTGACATGTTTAGGGGGGATGAAATAAATGGAGTTAATGTCACTTGGCTCAAGGCAAAGGACATCTAAGAGGCCTTAAATGCCTTGTTGGAAGGACCAAGTCCACTTGGCCTTTTTTTGAATTCAAATTGAGAGAACATTCCCTTTTGATGCCATGTGAGGGAAAATACAGATTTAATAAATGAATTAAATCTATTTTCATGTGCAAGTTGCATTCTCTAGAGAATGTGACATAGATTAAGATTAAATTAATCAAAGTTTAATTAATTTAATGAGGAATTTAGGAGATGTGACAATTTAGACTTAAATTTATGAATTGATTTAAATCAAATTGAGAGGAAGGGTTTAATTAAATAAATGATTTTGATTTATTTAACTAAGTGAGATAATGTTAGATTAAATCAAATAAGGTTTAATTTATTCAATTTAATAAGAGGACTTTAGAAACTTTAATTAAATAAAATGATTTATTTAATTAAACAGAGACACAAGGTTGATTAAATTAAATTGATTAATTCAATCAATAGAGGAGAAAGACCTAATTAAATAAAAAATGATTTATTTAATTAAGGGATGAAAGGTGTTGATAAGTTGAGAGTGTGATTCTGGAAGAAATGATGTTAGTAAATCAAGATCCAGTGTGTCGAATCGAATTGTATATTTTCCATGTCTATAGGAATGAACATGGAAAAATTGCATGGATGACATGATAGAGCTTGTCAATACCTTTCTAATACCATAAGAATCACAAAAGTCATAGATTGTGGTAAAACGATATGAGATTTGGAGCCAAAAATACAAATCTAACTCCAAATAGTAAATAATGACACCAATCAATAGAAATTGGAAATATAACATTCATCATAAAAAAATTACACAAAGCTAGCTTTCTAGCAATATCTCATTTTCAAAATTTGAATACCGTGGTGAAAAGTTATGGTCATTTTAAAAAATTGCCCAATTTGGGCATTAAGGGGCCAAAAATGGGCCCTTGGGCCTTTAGTCTTGGGTACTCATGTGACTAATGCTATACAAAGAGTATTAAAAATAAAAAAATTCTAGGGTGATGGCATCATTGGGGGCAGCGGGCCATTAGTTTTGTCATCCAAGGCATATCCCCCTTGTCGCTAGTAGGAACCATGTGGGTAATAAATCCCATCACCTATCGCTAGAACTATGGGCTACAAACAACCCATCAATTTAATAAAATCACACCAAATAGAGGTTTAAATAAAATAATTTTTTATTCAAAAACTCTATGGTTTTAAAATTGATTTTGTACCATATGGCAATACCTAACAAAGCATAGAAGTACAACACTGACATAGACCTATGCCAATGTTGCAACTATAAAGGAATATTAACCCAAGATGCCATAATTTTTACCAACAGAGTATCAACGACTATATATGATGGTGGAATAGTGTACATCCAAGTATGAATCCGTATAGATTTGTACAATTGTATGAAATATACCGATGGTGGAGAAAAAACCTCAGATCTTTAGGGTTTGTGGGCCTTTCAAATGCAATGGAAAGGTTAGTTTTGAACCAAAGTGCTCCAAACATTTAGCTACCTCCAAGATCTAGTAACCTTCACCCAACTTGAATCTTATGTAGATTTGGCCCAATATGTCAAAATTTGATGAAACAAAAACCAATTTCGACTTTCTCTCATACCATGGATTCAACCATAAGGTCTTTGAAACCCCAAATTGTACCCAAAACAAACATTTAAGACAATGTGTGTCCCTCATAACTGGGAAGGAGTCTGCAACACTGGAGTTTTGATACCATGTAGGAGCTTAATTTGAACTCCCAACACCCCAAGATTAGCTACCAATCCAAAATATCTTCTACAAGAGAGAAATGGAAATAATATATTGCTATGATTAAGGATGCAAGATTGATTGATTAAATATATAATGTACATGTGATGCATTTTCTTATAAATTCAAGGTTATGAGATAGGATCAATCTTGCACACTACTGCATGAGACAACTAATATACAATTATGCATTAGAATATACAATGAAACAACTACCTCAACATTATTAAATGGTCTAGGGAGAAAATATTAAATGACATGATAAGATTAGATAAGATCAAATGACACATAATACTCCTAGAAATATTACCTAGGACCTAAGTAAACTTAACATGTAAATAAGACTCACTAATGAACTAATTTGGTAAAACACCTATTTACACCAATATGTAGGGCTTCATCAACTGATATGTAAAATTTTATTGCTCAAAGTTATTGATAAATGGTTCCATCATACATCGTATGACCCTTACACACCTACACATCATATGACTCTCCTTCATCCATCATCGTACAACGATTCTCATCAACTTGTCATATGCCTTGTGGTATGACCTAATATTCATTATCCCATAAGGTTCTTGGTACAAGATGATCAAGGATATAACATACAGTCATCTTGATTAGAATTCCACCATACACCTCACACCTAAAAATGGTTTCTCTTTGTATGGTTCATACCTCTAGCATATTCCCTACAACCTATTGGAATTTGGTTTTACCTCAAAAAATTTAGCTTGTTCATAGAGTTTGACTAAATAAATTATAGTTGGCTCTTCCTCTAACTATTATTTTAGAAAAATAAGTAGTTTTTTTGTAGGTTATTAAATTGGGAGAAAATCCATTCTTAGGAAATGGATAATATTTTTATGATCAAAATAATTTTGAAGTTCCTACAGTACTATCTAGGTTCAGTGATTGATTGGGCATAGCATTATCATCCTCTATTGTACAATCAGATGGTGACCCTTGGTTGGTTGGTCATAAGAATTATTCATATAGTGGCACATATTAGTTAAAAAATCCAAAAAATATAATTTTTGATATTATTAGAATTATTTTTCACCTTAAAAAATCATAAAATTGGTGTGCACCATGAAGATTGGTGTGGGTTTTAAGGTCCTCATTTGGGGCATTTCCACAAAACCCCTGTAAGGGGCATTGCCCCTTTACCTTACTAGAGGAAATGTCTCCAAACCCTGATGAGGGGTGTTTCCCATCAACCTGGCCAAGAGTATTGGCCCAAATCCCCACAAGGGGCACTACCCCTCAACCTTGCTAGGTGTTGAATGCACAAGACAACCAAGAGGGTGGGTGAATCAGTTATACCTTAAAACTTCAAAACCCTCACAAACATTCCGATCCACACTAATCCAATTAACCCTTAATCTATTGGAATGATTCATGATGAAAGAAAATGGCAAAAATAGAACCAAATCAACACCATACACAAAGGAACACTAGATTTATGTGGAAAACCCAATATGGGAAAAACCATGGTGAGGATTAACTCACAATATAAAGTAATATCAACACCGAATATAATAGTGCCCACTGTCGAAGGGCTCACCGCCCAAAAGAAAGAAAGGCTCAGTGGCATAATAGAAGAGAATATAGAGAAGAGTGTTACAATGAGAAATCCATCTCAAAGCAATAGAAAAATCCACGACAACATCACCAACACCTTCACAATTATTTTTAAGAATTGTAGACACCTTATGCTCATTGCATTTAATAATCTAGCACATTAAAGCTCGCATTGTACTTCTCAAATTTTCACCCTACAACTTTGAAATTCACATCACTTGCATCATACTCATCTATCTTATCATCCCTCAACAACTCAAATCATATTTATATCATCTTAAACCTTGAAAACATTCTCCAAGGTCGGCTATGCACCTCAACTATGAAAATTCAAATTAGATCGGCATCAAAAAATTCCCGTGATGGAAAGGAATGAAGGCAGAATACAACATACCTTAGATAGGACATTAATCCACTTATACACGCTATGCTACACTTCCACAAACATCAAAGAAACTTTGCAAGTAGTGTAAACACCCAAGGTCAATTGAACCTATGTTAACACCATTAACACTTAAGTACACACTTCCTCAAATCCAAAGATGATTCGTGGACACCACATAAAATTTAACACACTCTATAATATTCCACAAACACCTTGAAATCCAACAAACTCCTTCACAATAAATTTCAATTGAAGAATGCACACACCCATTACACTCAAACAACTTTGGCATACACTGTAACTCAAGAAATTAACTTTTGAAGTACCAAACAATGAACAACTTTATTTGAAGAAAGATACACACAATATCATCACCCTTCTAGATCTGAAAGACCTGAAACCACTCTACAGAGAAATTCAAAGCAAGAACATTTCTCCCAGACACCTCTGCAATATACAGTTAAAACACGTGTGAACACACCTTCCTTTGTACAATGATCCAAAACACCAAATTTTGAATGCAACACCTCTAAACACCTCTAATCAACATATCCAAACTATACAAGTGGATCTTCAACCTAGAAGAAATGTGGAGCCAGATCAAAACACTACTTTTCCACACAAAACACATTGCAACACATTGTTTTCTCTTTTTATTCAATTTTCTCAAAAGCACTTGGAAACCAAGCACCAAAAGCATATCCCCAAAATCTTCAGTACTTCCTCATCACCACCAAGCTAGATACAACATAACAACTCAAACATACATCCTTAAACAAAATATTATCAAAGCAACACTAGAGGTTAACACCAGTAGCTTACTAATGACAACATAATGAAACTAATCAAAGCATCATCAAAGACAACACCAAGTCAATACCAATTGCACATACTCTTGCAACAATATATTTTCCATATAGTTGACATCAATGACAACACCAAATCTTGTTTGCATCAATGACAACACCAATCTGCTCATACTTGCAACAATCTCCCCCTTTGTCATTGATGACAACACATGACGTGAAAAACCATCAACTACAAACACAAAATCTCTGCTCCATATCTTTTTCCTTTTCTCTTTTCTCCCCCTTGCACAACAACTCATTTCACTCTCTCCCTCTTTGATAAATCTCTCTAGAAAATTATCTTTTTCACATGTCTCATTCTCCCCCTTTTAAATCAATGACAAAGGCTAAAATATTTTCATCACTCATTTTCCACCTTTAACATTAATCATATTGTTTACCTCTTCTTTGCAACTTCCTTTTCTTTACTACTCTACATACTCCCCTTTAGAAGAACACACCAAACTGCATCAATCATCAAATACTACACAATGACAACTCATGCTAACTACAATAAACAAAAAAAATGCCACTACCTACTCCCCCTAAGAGGTAGCCACCAACATCAATCCAAACAAAAAAATACACCTTGAAATCCACGGGATTGATGCATCTATCGGCCTCCTACAATGATTTAATAACTAAGCCTTTGCAGTTGTGATTCAGAGATTGGGCACCTAGCTTGAATAGCCATTTTAACCATCATGAAGGTGCATTTAAATTGTCAACCTAGGGACGTGAACTTGAAATGGTTTAGCACAATATGTGCACTAGGAACTCAAAGTAGTCATCTTCATTCTACAACTAAGAAAGATTCAATACTAAAAGTAAATTGCATGGAAAGGAGCAAAGTAAATGTTGAACATAACTCAACAATTAAACTAAGTTGAGCATGCATGACAGGAATGAAAATATGAGCAATAAAAATGAAACTACTATGTCCACTTTGGTTAAGAACAGTCACATAATGGAATTCTAGTGGCTACAAGAACAATCGGTGCTAGATTCTTAACTAAGTACTAAACAAAAAATAATAAATAATCTAGCTAAACTAAAGGACGGATTACTCACCAAGTGGGCCCCCTTGGATGAGTATCCTCTAAAACTAATATAAACTCAAATGCTCAACTTAGAATTTCATCTTATTCATTGGGAAATGCAAATACAAAAGAGTAGCTTGTCTGGAAATTCTATATTATCATATTGTACAACATCAATAACTCAAAAAACCCTGAAGAATGAGGATCTAAACCTTATTTATACTACCAAATAAACAAGGAAGTCAACTCCCACTAACTGAGAGGACACCATTTAGGGAAAACAAAGAAAAGAATAGAAGGGCAGTTACACACGTAAGGAATCCAATCAGACATGCATGTCCAAACACAGACTCAATACAACAGTAACGCCTACATCTGCTCAACATCATGAAAACCAATACAAAGTGGTTACATGCGACTGACATGGGGAATATCCTGTCTTCATCCTTCAATTGACCCTCAAACTATTCATTTGCATGAATAGTTGGCAGCTGCATTTCTCAATTTAGTATCCTCAAGTATGTTTGCATGGAAATGTTATTACACATAATAATTGCACATCTATAACTAACTTAAAGAACATTCATTAACCACATGCAAAATTAATATAGATAGTCCACATAATAGGCTAATGTCATTAAAACTGGCAGAAATAGAATTAAACCCAATGTCTATGGGTTGAGGGAAACTCTATAAAAATATCAACATTTAATATCGAATTCCATATCAACTTTAGCAAATAAATTATAGATTCTACCCAGAATTGGACCAAAAACTAGGCTCATCACTCCCTCCAACCTAATGTTTTGTTGGTCCTCCAACAGGGGAGGAGCTATTTTTTTGTTTGGTCAAAGCTCTAAAATTTGTAACTGATAATTATCCAATATCAGTGTCTATTCAGCACGAGTCAAGGTCCCAATAGAATCCTACCAATCTATCAAGTCTTTTCCATCTTTGTTTTTCTTCATCAATGCCATAGTGGTAGAATCTGAAATTTGGAACAAGCCGCATGAGGATAGGTGGCTGAAAATTCAAGGGAAGCCACTGTCATCCCTCTGTTCTCCCAAGCTAAATGTACCTTTCAATATTTTTATTGTTGCAACATAGTTCTGGATGGAATGAGATTCAACATGTTTCGGCTCATCATTTAAAGTGTTTAATATTTGTGATAGATATCCTTTCATGGTGTCCTCTTTTGTTGTCGTCTTTACCTCATATTCACTGTAAACTGCCTCAATCCAAGGCATAATTCTATTACCATAACTAGGCACGAAAAGAATTATGTTCCATTCTCTTTAAATATCCTTAGGGTTTCTTGATTCTACTCTAATGGCCAAGGGGATATTGGATTCCTTCTTCCTATAAGCATTATATTGCTCTCCCCAGCTAAATGAATGCTCTCAATTGGATATCTCCAACATACAACAACGAGTTCTAGTCTTGGTCTTAAGTTACAACAAAATTATGTAAATAAAACTCACATAACAAATTCTTCATTTCAGGGGAGGCAATCCTATAAGCATTGAAAAATTCAATGGGAGTCTCAATACAGCTTAAAAGAGAGATATTTTTCCTTCAGGTGTAGAGCATAAACCCTTGGAGGGGTTCTGCATTCTAAAATCCATGGTACCAGGGTTGCAATGTTGTCCACCCTCTCATTTAAAGAGGCAATATCCTCATTCTTTTCTTCAATAATTTCATCCCTCCTTTGAATTTCCTTTTTCAATCTTTTATTTTCCTTTTTCCATTCTTCCTCCATCCTTTGTATCTCTCCCCATAAATTCAAAATTAGGAGGGTTATGAATTCTAACTAGGGTTTTTGTCGATGGTTTCTCTCCATATAGTACCATTTGCATAGAATCAGGCTGTCCAACTGGCTCAGGTTGCGGAGGTACAATTTCTTCTCCCACTTCTTTCTGTAGGGCCTCTTGTTCTTGTTCTTGTAGTTTTTGTAGGAACTCTTGATCTAATTCTTGGTCTTGCTGCAAGAACTCTTGGTTTTCTTCATGCTTTCGAATTTCAACTTGCTCTGCAAGGGCAACAAGATCCACTAGGGTCACTTTTGTTGCCTCTTTGAATATATTATTTTCTTTGAAATTTTCCTACCCCATTGGGGTTGTTGTGATCTTATGTGATGTCTCTGTATGCTTAGGGTTTTTCTGCGAAGGCATATCAACAGCTGGTTTTTATTTCTTAAGAGGGCTCTCACATTTTCCTTTGGTTGCAGGATGAATAGTGTCAACCTTTCTCTTCTTAGGACTTGGCACCTCTCTTTCCATAGGTTGTGTTTTGTTTATTCCTTTTCCTGCCTCTACCTTCTTCTTATGCACCCTAGTTCTTATTAGGGTTTCAACTGGAACATCATCATCATCATCATAATCCAATGAAGAACTTTATTTTTCAGAGGAACTAATGTCTATGGTCCCTTCTATTGTAGGAGGATTCATACTAGAGCTAGCACCAGAGGTTGAAGTACAAGGGGTGGTTTCAACCATGCTTAATCTCCTGCTAGACCTATGTGGTTGAGGTAAAGCCCTAGATTGCAGCTACTCGGGTCTAAATTGATCAACATTTATGAATTCCTCCCAAGTCATTTCAGGTGCTACATCATGTAGATATTTTTCAACCAATAATTTAATTTGGCAATGGTGGGAAACATAATTGTCCCTCTCTTTTTGAGTTTCATCCACCATGATGGAGAGAAGGTTGTATAAGACGTTGGGCACATTCATCCTCCTCCCGTGCCTCATGTGACTCAAAATTTTGAAATGTACAAAATGTAGGTTTGATAATCGACCTTCACAAGTGATGTACCTAATAATGTGGACAGTTGCCTGCTTCCATGGCTCAGACATAGAGGTTATTTTGGCACCCTATTTGTCTATACTGATTGGAGGGTTACCATGTATTGTGAATATGGCCCTAGCAGACTTGGTGTCTCTAGAAACAGGGTAATGCTCACCATCAGTAGGTAACCATGTAACTTCTGCAATTATTTCCTTAGTTTCCACAACCTCCAACCCTTTTACTGTGGCTTTTCCCTCAAAAAATGTCTGGGTGAACTCTAGTGCAATGCCTTCATCAAAATCATCCAGCTTTAGGAGGTAGTCCAACCAGCAACAGTTTCTAAATTCGGCCAGGCATTGTGCATCCCGTAATAAGACATCATGAACTGAGGGCTCATTTCAAATTATTCTATCTGCAATCAACTGTCACTCTGCAAAATTCCCTTCCTGTAATTCTTATTTGAAAACAAATTCCTTTTTGTAGCACTTGCTAGCTGAATTGTCCTGCACCAATGTCGATTGAATTTCCCTTCTCTTTTTTTACCTTTTACCACTTGCAATTCAAGATTATGATGGGGTCAATAATGGAAAAGAAGGGGTAATAAAAGGGAGTTATGGTGAAAATAAATGGCGATGACAATTTAGTGTCACATCACATATGTGAGTTGTCCTTCACGTCAAATTTTAAGTCAACTTAGCTAGATTTGCTGACATAGACAAGCATGGAATAACATGTGGGCAATGTACCTGCATATTTCCTTCCCCCCCCCCAACCTAAATTTGGACATGTATCCACACATGTGAGATGGGAGTAGTGATTTGATAGGGATGTATGAAAATTATGTGAACGTCCATACTAACATACATCAATTAAATGAATGCAGTAAAAATATAATTAAGAGAGCAATTAATGCACACATACCTAAATGTGTGGAGGATACGTTGCAAGGATCATGGAAAAAGTACCGTTCACCTTTTTGGGAAATAAATTGAGCAATTAATGATGATAAAGTGGAATGATGTGAGGTGGAATGAAGTGATGGAAGAGAGAGAAAGGTGGTGACAGATGGGAGGATGGGTGAAGAAATGCACTTCTACAAAAGTAGAAGTATTTATTATGACAAGTACGTACCTTAATTAGCCAAAAGGAGGGACACTAGGTCCACTTCCTTCAGCTGCAGGAAGCTTGGGTGCTACATGTATGAATTTTCGCAGTAACTCTTCTTTGGAAACTGGCTTGTGATACAATCTGAGATGATGACCATTGACTAGTAACTTGAATCTAGCAGGGTCAATGGTGGTGAGCTAAACAACTCCATTAGGAAAGACCTTGGCAACTTCATATGGTCCTATCCACCTTGTCTACAATTTTCCTACATTGTCCTGATATCGTGAGTCATAAAGCAATGCCCAATCACCTAGCTGAAATTTCTTCTCTTTGATAAATTTGTCATGCCATTTGATTCTTTGATTCTACATGGCCTCAGTATGGTGCAAGGCTACCTTCCTCATCTCATATAAAGCATTCAGTTGCATGATTCTTTTTTTTTGTGCCTCAGAAATATCCATCCCTAAGTCTACTGTAGTTCTAAGAGTCTTGTTTTTGAATTCAATGGGCATCATAGTTGTCTTCCCATATAGTAGCTCAAATGGAGTGAAGCCTATAGTTGTTTCCCAAGAGGTTCTATAGGCCCAAACTGCTTCTGATAATCTATTTGCCCAATCCTTTCTATGAATATCCACTGTTTTGGTTAGAATGGCTTCAATTTCTCTATTGGTCACCTCAACTTGTCCATTAGTCTGAGGGTGATAAGGAGTAGACTTTTTGTGCCTTATGTTATATTAATTGACTATTGTTGTAACAAGTGTTGAGGTAAATTGATCTCCTTGATTAGTTACTATTTCTCTTGGGACTCCATATTGTGTGAAAATTTCTTCATAAATAAATTATGCAACCTTGTTATCTCTTGCATGCTTCATGGCCTTGACTTCTACCCACTTAGTTACATAATCAGTGCATACCAAGATATAAGACTTTCCATTTGATGGGGGATCAATGAGTCCCACAAAATCCAATCCCCTCTTTTCAAAGAGAGTGACTACTACTTGGGGATAGAGTGGAATCTCATCTAATTTGGTTGGCCGACCCATTCTTTGGCACCTATCACATTTCCTTGTATATCTTCATGCATCCTTGTGGAGTGTAGGCCAATAGCATCCTATGTTAAAAATCTTCATTGTTGTCCTTTTGGCTATAAAATGCCCTCCACAGGGTTCATCATGACATGCATGCAAAATTTCATATGTCTCATCTTCCCTCACACATCTTTTGATAACATGATCTGGTCCAGTATAAAACAAGCATCCAACAATCCATAAAAAAGGAAAATATTTTTCAATGAGCACTCTTCTCTCATTTGGAGAGAAGTGAGGAGAAACTCTCCCTGTCACTAGGTAATTAACTATGTTAGCATACCAAGGTGTGTGCACACTAATGGAAAATAGATGCTCATCAGGAAAGGAGTCATCTATGGCTTGATTTTCTTCTAATGTGGTCAGTCTTGAAAGAAAATATGCAACAACATTGGCCTTCCCTGGTTTTTCCACAATGGTTATGTCAAACTCCTACATCAACAACAACCATTTGGCTAACCTTCTTGAGATCAGGGGTTTATTCATTAGATATCTAATGGTTGCATTATCGATGTGCACAAAGATCTAGTAACCTGTTATGTAGTGCCTGAATTTGTTCAGGGCGTAGATCACTACCAACATTTCTTTTTTTGTTACTGTATAATTGAATTCAACCCCTTGTAAGTTTTTCTTGACAAAATAAATGGCATTTTAAATGGCTCCTTTTTTTCCTAAGACTTCTCCTATAGCATAGTCTGATGCATCTATATGGATGTGAAAAGGAATTTCCCAATTAGGTCCCTTAAGTACAGGAGCATGAGTCAAAGCTACCTTCAAGTCAGAAAATGCTTTGTCACAGCCTTCTGTCCATTGGAATTCAGCATCTTTGATTAGGAGACTATACAATGGTGCTGCTATTTTTCTGAAGTCTTGGATGAAACACATGTAATATCTTGCATGTCCCGAGAAAATCCTAACATCCTTTTGTTTTGCAGGTGTAGTCAGATTAGTAATTACCTCAATTTTTGTAGGATTTACTTGAATTCCTTCATGGGAAATGTAGTGGCCAAGAAATACACCTTCCTGCATCACCATGAAGCACTTTTCATTTTTTAAAGATAGATTTTGGTCTTCACATATCTATAGGAATTTCCTGAGATTTTTTGATGCTTCATCAAAATCAGCACCATAGGTGGTAAAGTCATCCATATAGATTTCGATATAGTCAAGGGAGATGTCTGAAAATATGTTGATGACTGCTCTCTAAAATGTTGCAGGTGTGTTGCATAAACCAAAGAGAAGTACTGAATAGGAATATGTCCCCCATGGACATGTGAAGGTTGTATTCTCCTGGTCCTTAGGTGCAATTTGGATTTGATTGTAGCCATTGAATCCGTCTAGAAAAGAGAAGTACTACTTTCTTACAAGTGAGTCCAACACTTGATCTACAAAAGGCAAGGGAAAATGGTTTTTCTTAGTAGCAACATTGAGTTTCTTATAGTCAACACAAACTCACCATTTTCATCCCTTCTTGGGCACAATCACCAATGGAGACACCCACTGGCTATCTTAAATGGGATAGATAAATCTTGCATCTAGCAACTTTTACAACTTTATTTTGACAATTTCTCTCAATGTAGGGTTGATTCTTCTTTGTGGTTGCCTTACCAGTTGACAATCATATTTGGTATATATCCTATGGGTGCAAATCTTAGGTTCTAGTCCTTTCATGCCATGATAATCCCATGCAAATGCATTTTGGCGGGCCTTCAACAAATTTTCCAATGTTAGTTGTTGTTCTTCTCCCAGTTTGTTGTTAATATTCAAATATTTTCCTTCGAACACTTGTACTTGTGTAGTTAACTCTATCATAGTCATTTAATTAATGCATGGTATCTTAAGTTCATATGGCAGCATTGTGTGGAACATACCTGTTGTTGTAGGAAGTTTGTATTTTGGAAGAGTGGTTGCAGGAAGTTTGTCTGTAGAAATAGTGGTTGTAGGAAGATCAGGCAGAGTAGTTAGAAGTGTTTTCACAGGATCAACAAAACTAGACATGTGAGAGGGTGGTACCTCCTCTACCTCACAATGGTTCTGAATTATATTAGATAACACTTCATCTTCATCTTGAAGCTGCATGAGAGGACTTCTACCTAACATCATAAGTTGTGCCACAAAGTTAACTTCATTGGCCTCTTCACCTACATGTGGCCATACAAGATTATCCTTATCATGGGATGGATGAGCAGGAGGATAAAGAACAAGCTTTTTGGTGTTCCTACCATCAAAAATGGTCATGTCACCTAATTGACATCCAATATAAGCATCTATAGTTTCTAACCATGGCCTTCCAAGGATAATAGGATACCTGCCTAGTGTAGCTTTAGGAGAAAGAATGATGAAGTCGGTTGAATACTCGCAAGAGTCTAGAATCACCACAAGGTCCTCTACTATGCCATCAGGCTTAACAATAGAACTATTAGCAAGCTGCAGGATAGTAGGAGTGGATCTCATACTTACAATGTTTAGTTGTTGCAGGATGTCTTTAGTCATCACATTTATTGTTGCACCCAAGTCAATCAAATCATTCTTTATGTGTATCCCATTTATAATAACTTCAATCACAGGACTACCTAGATCACTATACTTGGGGATAGTTACTTTTCCAAGCATGATGTCAGCCATTTGTCCCATTACATGAACTATAGTTGGGTCTTTATTTTTCCTTCCTGTATTCTTGAGGCATGCTTCTTTGATTGATTTTCCATATATAGGAACATCTTTTATGGCCTCGAATAGGGGTATCTAGACACATTTATGTTTCAGCTGGTCTAGAATGCCAAAAGTGGTGTCCTCCTTGTCTTCCTCTTGTTTGGAAACTTGCAATCTCTGGGGGAATGGTGGTTCTTGTGTTGTATGCTTGGTTGGAACTAGTTGAGGATTTTTAGGTACACTAGGTTGAATGGGATCATTCAGAGATCCCTCCTCCTCTTCCATGGGAAGCTCAGTGATGATGGGTGTGGAAGGGGCTGGCAAAGTAGTTCCTAAACACAAATGTATGTCACTTAAACTCACAACATATGTAGGAAATTGATTTGGATCAGCAGAGTATACAGGTTGTTGTTGTGGTTTATTATTTGGGTTAGGTGTGGGCTGAGCTGGTAACTGAGTGGGTTTAGGTACATTTGAATTGGGATTAGTAGGAGGAGGCATAATAGTAGGTTTTTGGGGCTGAGAAGGTGGATGCATGTAACTGGTTGTCTAATTGGCCATTGTTGTCCACCTCTCCATTGAGATTTTTGTTGCCAGTTTCTTGGAGGTGGCTACCAAGGTCCTTGAAACTACTACCAATTCCACTAAGTTTGCTACCACTGAGGTGAAGAATTTTGATAATTGGGCCAAGAATTTGGAGGTTTACCCCAATACTGTGGTGGATATCCTCCATCGTTGGATGGACATGGGGGTCACCACTAGTTACCATATGAATTAAAATATGGCCCAACAAAAGATAGTGGATCTAGTGGTATACCTTGTATTGGAGCCCATGGCCTTCTCTATGCAACAAAGTAGACTCGATCTTCCTCAGTCTGAATTGGTTTGAACTCAGGTGGAATCTGCTTGTTGTCAATGTTAGCTACCATCTTGCATCTGTAGTCCCTCTTCTTTTGTTTGTAATGAGGACAATATTCTGTCAGCATTGCATATGCCTCCTCATGTTTCTTCTTGGTCTGAAGTGTATCCAACTGAGTAGCTAGATTCTTTATGATATCCTGCTTGAAATCTGCCAAAAAATGAGTAATCTCCATCCTTGAAACTCCACTGGTGGATGACTTACCCATAGAGAATTGGTAAGCTCTCCCTTTCTTTGAAGCTTCCCTAGAATAGTTCTAGCATATCTTCTTGATATCCTCCCAAGGAACTTGAGTGATATCTCCTCCTGCCATCAAGTCCCAGGTATCAGTGCATCTTTCATTAATTCCACTCAAGAAAAGTAGCTTATGTGAGTCTTCATTGAGTGTATGGTGTGGATATTTTTGCAGACAAAACAAAAACCTTGAAATGATTTCCTGCAGGCTCTCATCTTCCTTTTGTTGCATTCTCAAAATGCCATATCCTCTCATATCACTTCCCCTACAATACTCTATGTTTCTCAAGGAACTTTGTCTTCATGTCCTCCCATGTCTCCATAATATCTCTACCAAGGCTCATAAACCATCTCAATGCAGCTTCTTTCAAAGTGGTAGGAAATAGCTTAAGCCTATGGGCATTAGTGGTATATTCATAACTTCTACAGAGTCTATCAAGCTCAAACAAGAATGTATCAGGATCTTCTATGATAACTCCATAGAACTTAGGAAGGACTGAAGCAGGGATATTTTTGAGGTTGTCTACTTCATTCTAATGAGCAATGGGAAAAGGAAAAGCTAGTTGGTTCTACCTGTTAGGCTTGTTTCCATTTGCATCACCCATGCCTGCTTGATGAAGTTCCAAAGTAGAGGGTTCTTCAACTGGATTTTGATCTTCAAGGGAAACTTCAGGACTAGTTAAGTCAGGAAATGTATCAACAAAGGGGTGTGGCTCTTCTTCTTCATTTCTGGGCAGATTTGGAAGCTCTACTAGCTGAAATGGTTCTAGATTATTAGGAAGGAATCTCCCATAAGCATCTCTTCTTCTTCTATGCATGTGGTATCAACTCAACATCAACCAGATCACACAAAGAATTGGTGAAAGAATATTGGATCGTAACTTCTAAATACTAAGAACAAACTCCAGAAATACTACAGTAGGAAAAACTAGCAATGACTCCAAAGAACTCCCTAGTTTGACACCATCCCCAGCAACAACGCCAAAAATGTCGACCTCCTACAATGATTTAATAACTAAGCCTTTACAGTCGTGATTCAGATATTGGACATCTAACCTAAATAGCCATTTTAACCATCATGAAGGTGCATTTAAATTTTCAACCCAGGGACATGAACTTGAAATGGGTCAACACAATATGTGCACTAGGAACTCAAAGTAGTCATCTTCATTCTACAACTAAGAAAAATTCAATAATGAAAGTAAATTGCATGGAAAGGAACAAAGTAAATTTTGAACATCACTCAACAATTAAACTAAGTTGAAAATGTATGTCAGGAATGAAAATCTGAGCAACAAATAGGAAACTACTATGTTTGCTTTGGCTGCAGGAACAATCACATAATGGAATTCTAGTGGTTGCAAGAACAGTCGGTGCTAGATTCTTAACTAAGTACTAAACAAAAACTAATAACTAATCTAGCTAAACTAAAGGATGAATTACTCACCAAGTGGGGCCCCTTGGATGAGTATCCTCTAAAACTAATATAAACTCAAATGCTCAACTCAGAATTTCATCTTATTCATTGGGAAATGCAAATACAAAAGAGTAGCTTGTCTATAAATGTTATATTACCAGATTGTACAACATCAATAACTCAGCAAACCCTGAAGGAGGATCTAAACCTTATTTATACTAATAAGTAGGAGGTATTTTCCACAGCATGTCAAATTATGATATTGCTATCAGGATTCAACCATGTAGTTTTGAGTCAAACTCATTGACCCATGTATCATGAGTAGTGGTTCATAAGAACCCATCTCTCATGATAATGAATGGTCCACTTAGCACTCATTGCATCTAGGTGATGCTCATAGAGGTGAAGCACTGGGCCATCCCGGGAGGTCACCTATCCCAGTATTGCTCTAGCTCAAGCGCGCTTAACCACAAATTTTTCCCCATGGTTAAGCCCACTTAGCTTGCAACCCCATTTGAAAAACCTTCAACAAGTGTTGTGCCTTATGAACCATTCATTATAGAGCCCCTTTAGCTCATCAATTGATAAGTAGGAGTTATTTTCCACAGGATGTCAAATTATGATATTGCTATCAAGATTCAACCGTGTAGTTTTGAGTCAAACTCATTGACCCATGTATCATGAGTAGTGGTTCACAAGAACCCATCTCTCATGATAATGAATGGTCCACTTATCACTCATTCCATCTAGGTGATGCTCACAGAGGTGAAGCACTGGGCCATCCCGGGAGGTCACCCATCCTAGTATTGCTCCAACTCAAACACACTTAACCATAAATTTTTCCCCAAGGTTAAGCACACTTAGCTTGCAACCCAATTTGCATAACCTTCAGAAAGTGTTGTGCCTTATGAACCATTCATTGTAGAGCCCCTTTATCTCATCAATTGATAAGTAGGAGGTATTTTCCACAACGTGCCAAATTATGATATTGCTATTAGGATTCAACTGTGTAGTTTTGAGTCAAACTCATTGAACCATGTATCATGATTAGTGGTTCACAAGAACCCATCTCTCATGATAATGAATGGTCCACTTAGCACTCATTGCATCTAGGTGATGCTCACAGAGGTGAAGCACTGGGCCATCCTGGGAGGTCACCCATCCCAGTATTGCTCCAGCTCAAGCGGACTTAACCACAAATTTTTCCCCAAGGTTAAGCCCACTTAGCTTGCAACCCCATTTGAAAAACCTTCACCAAGTGTTGTGCCCTATTTATACTACCAACTAAACAAGGTAGACAACTCCCACTAACTGATAGGACACCATTTAGGGAAAAAAGAGAAAAGAATAGAAAGGTGGTTACACACGGAGGGAATTCGGTCAGACATACATGTCCAAACATAGACTAAATGTTGCAGTAACTCCCACATCTACTCAACATCATGAAATACCAATACAAGGTGGTTACATGCAACTGACATGGGGAATCTCCTGTCATCATCCTTCAGTTGACCCTCGAACGATTCCTCTGCATGACCAGTTGGCGGCTGCATTTCTCAATTTAGTATCTTCAAGTATGTCTACATGGCAATGTTAGTACGCATAATAATTGCACATCTATAACCACCTTAAATAAAATTCATTAACCACATGCAAAATTAATATAGATAGTCCACATAATAGGCTAATGTCATTAAAACTGGCAGAAATAGAATTAAACCCAATGTCTATGGTTTGAGGGAAACTCTATAAAAATATTAACATTTAATATCAAAGTCCATCTCAACTTTAGCAAATAAATTATAGATTCTACCTAGAATTGGACCAAAAACTAGGCTCATCAGCATATCCTTATGCATCTAGTTCAAAGAACGAGGGGAAACAACCCCCAACTTCTCCCAGAGATACTCATTTAAATATCCTTAGGAAGAGCCTTATTAAATATGTCAGCAACTTGATCCTTTGTAGGCACATGCTCAAGCTTCACTTCATTGTCTACAACCTTCTCCCTCAAAAATTGATACCAGATTGAGATATGCTTTGTCCTTGAATGCATTATCGGATTCTTTGAAGTATTAATAGCACTTGCATTATCACAGAAGATAGAAATTACTTCATCATATACCACCCTGATATCCTTCAATGTTTTCCTCATCCACAAACTTGTGTGCAACAAGATGTTGTAATATATTCTACTTTTGCAGTAGATAAAGATATTGAATCTTGTTTCTTTCTTATCCATGACACCAATTTTCATCCAAGAAAGAATGCACCACCACTTGTACATTTTTTGTCATCTACACAACCATCCCAATATACATTTGTGTAAGCACTCAGAGTAAAGTTAGTATCCTTTGGATACCACAAGCCATGATTTGGAGTGCCCTTCAAGTATCTGAATATCCTCTTCACTATTGTGACATGTGACTCTCTAGGATCTTATTGAAATCTAGCCACAAGCCAAACTACATGCATGATATCCAGTCTAGTAATAGTTAGATATAACAGTCCTCCAATCATTGATCTATACTTTCTCTGATCAGCCTTAGGAGATTCATCATTCTTTCTCAACTTGCAACCAATAACCATAGGGGTACATACCGATTTAGAATCTTCCATTCCAAACTTCTTCATTTCCTTGACATACTTTGATTGTGAAATAAAAATACCTTTATCTATCTGATTGATTTGTATCCTAAGGAAAAAATTCATCTCCCCAAACATTGACATTTCAAATTATTTATGCATCTCTTCTACAAACTTCTTACACATAGCTTCATTTCCTCCAAAAATTATGTCATCGACATATACAACCACAATCAAGATTTGGTATTTTACAACTTTGAAGTAAATATTGTTATCCACGGTACTTTATTGAATCCTTGTTGTAACAAATACATGTCTAACCTTGCATACCAAGCTATAGGAGCTTGCTTCAATCCATATAATGTCTTCTTCAATCTACAGAGCATATTCGATTTATCTAATAACTAAAATCCTTTTGGTTGTTCTATGTATACTTCTTCCAACTCACCATTCAAGAAAGAAGAATTCACATCGATCTGATAAACTTTGAAATCTTTATATGTTTCAAAAGCTAAAAACATCCTAATAGCTTCCATTCTTTCCACCGAAGAAAATTTCTCCTCAAATTCTATTCCTTCTACTTATGAGTAACCTTTACATACAAGCCTTGCCTTATTTCTTACAACTTCTCAATTCCCATTCAATTTGTTCCTAAATACCCACTTAGTCCCAATTACATTCTTGCTTGTTGGTCTTGGGACAAGTCCCCAAGTCCGATTCTTCTCAATCTGCATTAGTTCTTCTTCTATATCCTTGATCCAATACTCATCCTTGCATGCTTCAATCACTGTTTTGGGTTCAAATTCAAAAAGTAAACATAAGTTTACCTATTCTTCAACAAATTCCTTCTTGTCAGTACACCTTTGTTCTTAACATCAATGATTTTTTCTTCAAAATGATTCTTCTACACATACCTAGGATTTTTAGGAATATTTTCTGAAGCTTCTTCCTCTTTAATATATACTTATTTTTCCTCATCTTTTTCTTCTTCTCTGCAAGTAGACTCATCTAGTTCATATCCATCTATTACCACTAAATTCTTATGTGGGTCTTCATCAACCTTGGCACTTTCATTGTCAACAATATTTCTTAGCCTCTTGTTGTAGCACTGATAAGATTTTCTTTTAGTAGAATATCCAAGGAATATACCTTCATTGGACCTTGCATCAAACTTTTCTAATTTCTCTTCATCTCTTTTGATATAGCATTTTATTCCAAACACTCTAAAGTATTTAATAGTAGGAATCCTTCCATACCATAGCTCATAAGGAGTCTTTGTGTTCTTTGATCTTTTTTGCACTCTGTTAAGTATATAAAAAATAGTATGAATTGCTTCTCTCTAGTAGACTTTTGGTATATTTTTTTACTTCGTCATTATTCTTGCATCTTCTTGAACAGTCATATTCTTCCTTTCAACCAGTCCATTCGATTGAGGAATCCTAGGGCCAGATAAGTGCTTCTTTATTCTGTGGTTCTCACAAAATATGTTAAACTCATTAGATCTGAATTATCCACCTCTATCAGATCTAAAACATTTGATTTTCATATCCGTTTAATTCTCAACCATAAATTTAAATGCTTTAAACTTATTTAGGGATTCTAATTTTTCTTTGAGAAAAGTAACCCATGTCATTCTAGAATAATCGTCAATCAATGGAATGAAATACCTATCACCTTGAATAATTCATACTCTGGTAGGACCACAAAGATTTGTATGCAACAATTCCAATAGTCCGGTAGAAGATCGTTCTTTGAATTTGAAACTTCTTTCTTGCTTTCCAACTTGACATTCCTTACAGAAAAAATTGATAGGCTTTGTAATCTTTGGCAGATCTCTCACAGCTTGAACTGAACTTATCCTCACCAGGCTATCAAAATTTATGTGATACATTCTTCTATACCATAGACAATTCTCATTGATCTGATTCATGAAACAATAACCACCACACCTTTGAGTTGATAGACATTTTCATCTATCCTTCTAATATCAAACATAGTTTCATAGCCTTTTTTGATCTCACAACTATCATCCTGAAACATAAGATTATATCCCTTTCTACACATTTGTCCAACACTCAAAAGGTTATGTATTAAACCCTTAACATAGTAAACATCATCAGTGTTACACTTACCATCAAAACTAATTGAACCTATTCCACATATCTTAGCAGATGTATTATCACCAAACCTAACTAATCCTCCTTCACATTTTTCAAGTTTAACAAACTTACTCTTGTCACCGGTCATATGATTAGAGCATCCACTATCAATGATCTAGTAGTTCTTCTCTTTTCTAGCATGAAAAGCAGAAACCAAAGTGCCTTCGGTTTTTGCACTTGCTTCCGAAGCCCTTTCCTTCACACATATCTTAGAGTTAGCAGAATTAGTTTCATCTTTTAAATCCATTAACAAGAATTCACCATCCTCATCATCTCCATAATCAGATTCATCATCATATATACTTGCATATTCTACAACATAATAAATTTTCTTAATCATCTTACTTTTGTTCTCCCTATTCTTGCTATTCAAAACTCTATTTGGAAATATAGAAGCATAATGACCTATCTTTCCACAACTAAAACATTTGAAAGGTAACTTACCACTATATTTTCCAGTACCCATTTTTATTCTTCTCACATAATTAGCTTCCACATCATCAAGATCCTCCTTATCTGATTCCACAGTCTTCTTTGATTTTCTAGCCTTAAAAGCAGTCTCAACTTTTGCACTACTTGTACCAAATTCTCTCATTTCGAAAGCAATTAAAGAACCATACAACTAATCTCTAGCATATTGATTCAAAAATTTTAATTCTTCAATAGCAAAAATTTTATGACTATATGTAATACCCCTCTATTTTGCCTTTTGGTTGGACAATGTGTCCTTGTGTGGGTATGTTTCTTTGATGTGTTTCTAGTTATTCAGATGCCTTGTTATGTGTTCTTTTTGTTAGTTCTTTGACTTTGGTGCTCAGTTGCTTTTGATCACTACCTATAAAGCGACGTTAATATTATCTTTTTATCTGATGGTATCTTAATATGATGTTATCTTTATGTCATGTTTTGAATTAACATAAATGGATATTCAGATTAATGATGTTTATGCTTTGGATTATAGTAATATGTTAGATTTGTCAGTTAGCTACATTGTATTGGTGAAGAGGACGGTATCGCATCACTCGCTTGCGAGCACCCTGTGATTCCGAGACTTCCTTTTCACGGTGTGTATTTTATGCTACTTATATTATATGTTGTGGTTTACTTGATTTCCAGGTTGACAGGTATAGGACATCGACTCCACCTGGTTTCACAGGTTGGAGCGTGTTCAATGCCCAACAGTATTCAATTGGGAGATAGTAGCTAGGTTTTCCGTGCCAAGTCGTCACCCTAGTCCTAGTATGTCATCAGGTGTTGTCAAGTTGTGTTGCTTTAATTATTGTTCTCTCTCTTAGTTATTTAAATTCAAGTTAGAAAAATGTAATTGAATGGTTTTATGCATTCAAGTTGTTGATTAATTGGATCTGGAATTATGTTAGTAAGGTAATTTATTTTATTATTAATTTAATTTAATTAATAAATACTTTAATCGTTGATTAAATCTATTTTATTAATTAATTAAATTTATGATGTTAAATAAGTTAAGTTATTTATTTTGAAGTTATTGTTATATTGGAAATTAAAAGAAAATGTTTTAAAAGTCAAATTAGAAAATTTGAATTCAAAATTGAAAAATGAGATATTTTCTATTTCTGTTTTCTGAAATTGATGAGGGTGGTTGCACTGATATTTTGGAGATATTTTTAGAATTTCTTTATTATAGAATTTTTCTTCACAATTTTGGGATCATGAAAAAAATTTGGAGATTATGAAGTTTTGAAAATTGAAACTTGAGAAGAAAAAGGATTGTTGCATTTTCTGAGTTTTGGGTTGAGGCTGTGAAAATCTGTGGAGTTGAAGTTAGAAGCTAAACATCGTCTGGATCTCCTCACAAACTCAAGGAAACCAGGTTCATGCTTGTAAATTTAAATGTTTTGAAAATATTTATATATTGTTTTGTTGTTTGAAAATTCTATTTGGGAAACTCCAAAATTTGTATTGTGGAGAAAACATCATGTTAAATTTGATATCAAATCTTAAAACCCAGGTTGAATACGAATCTTGTTTGCAAAAATCCTGTTTTGAAATGAACTTCTCAATGGAAAAATTGAAATAAGTTTGAAAAGGATTCTACCCATAATTTTATTTGCCCAATTAGTTGTCTGATTTGATTATTTTACAAAAAAAAACATATTTTATTTGTTTATATATATATATATATATATATATATAAGAATATATATAAATACATATATATATTTACATATATATCTTATGTTTAAATTATTGTTGTTGGAAAAACCAGAATAAATAAATCGGACGGATTTAAAAATCCGCAGTCAAAAAAACAAAAAAACAAAAACGAATTTACGTTTTTCTGATGGGGGTTTTAAATATTAAAAAAAAGAAAGAAAGAATTTGGTTGGGGGGAGGTCGTTGGGGGCTTACCCCCACCGCACCCCCCATGGGAGGCGAGTGGGGGGAAGCCGCGCCCAGCACGCCTCCCCTCTCCCCTCCACTGTCGCGCCCTAAGGACGACTATGTTTACACACAGTCACCCCATTAATGGGGGTCGACTGTGTGTAAACACAGCCGCCCTGTGGGGTTTGGCTCACGTGGTTCGAGGACGCCGCCCATGTGTGTGGCGCATGCGGACCAAGGTAAGTGGTGAGTGTTTTTAGTTTAGTTTTTTTTTTTTTTTTTAATATTTTATTTAATATTTAGTATTATATATTTATAATATTAAATATTAATATTTAACATTATAATATATAATATTAGTATATTAGTATAATATGAATATATTAATGGGTATTATTATATTATATAATATTAAAATATTAATATTATATTTTATATTTTATAATATTAGAGTATTAATAATTAAATATGTGTATTTTTTTGATATACATATATATGGGGGAATTAATTTGGTAATTGGATTAAATAATTTTAAATATTTCACTTGGCATATTGTAAAAATATTGATTTAATCAATGATTATGTTTTTAAATGTACATGTGAGAATTAAATTATGAAGTTTTTAGTTGAGATAGCAATTGAAATTTTAAAGGCATAATTGTAAAGTCAAACATAGAAATTAAATGAATTGTGTTTAGTATCGTAGTTATTCGATGTTTTATTTTACAATAAATCTTTTGCAATTTCTAAACGTTATATTCTGAAACATAGAAAGATACATGATTACTTGTTACCATTGAAACAATTAGTGAAATTGAACTTTTGATTTGAATTTCATTCTTCGATTGAAAAAGTCGATATTTAATTCAGATTATCTTAAGGCAATAAGTACTGAATGTTAGTGTCTGAAATGGATTTAGAATATCCAAAGGTAGTTTATTTCATGTTCCTTTAGTGAATATTCCTTTCGTGTTCTTGTCTTGGGAAATGGGTTAAGTGCCTTTTTATTGTAAGTCTTCCAAAGGACCATAGAGGTTGGGGGTTGTCATTTTTTATGTCAACCTGTTGTGAAGTCTCTTGGGTAGTGCATGATAGTACCCAGTTTTCACAAACGGGGATGTTTTGTACCTCCTTGGTTTAGGAGTGGATTTTGTGAGTTGTGCCTCCTTGTCAGGAGTGACTTTGTTACCTTGTTACCTCCAAGCATTTGGAGAGGGTTTGAACTTATGTTGCCTCCTGAAAAGGGAGTGGTCATGGTATCTCGTTTGTGTGCACTTTGTTACCTTGATGATTGGGTTTGTTTGGTATGTTGTCAATTAGAAGAGTGGCTTCCGTGGGAGCCAGAGCCCAAAGAGGTAAACTGGGAAACCTTTGGAGGTGGTTTAATCAAGTGATAACTAAAACAATACTTAGAAGATTAGGACTAACTTCTCACTAATCAAGATAATTTTACCTCACTCAGACACAAGGGCTCATTTAGACTTGGGATGAGTGGGAAGGCCTAGAATGGCAAGGTCATCTATCTTTTATGTATGAAAGGTATTTGATTCCGCATGAGTGAGTATGGGGGCTAGGATTCGGTGGAGGTCACCAGGACAACCCTTTATGTTGGCCGGAGCCTATGAAGATTCCCAGAGGTAAACCCATGACGAGCTGTGTGATGACACTCTGTCTAGGACAATAGTTGGTATTTGATTTATGGGTATGGCTTCCTTAACATATCTGATGTGACCATAGTTGGTATTCGATTATTATGTGTATGGTTTTCTTAACATACGTGATCTGCTTTATTTCTGGAAGCAATGTAACCAAGTTGAGTTGTACTTATGTTGTCTATGTGTTGTACTTGTGTGGTACATGTGATTGGTTGTTTCAGTTTGGTTCAGTTTTGTGTTGTATGTGTCTATTGGTGGATGGTCTTGGCTAGGGTTCCTTGCTACTATCTCTTAGCATGGGGGGTGGGCCTTTGGGTTCCACTTGGTTGGGTGGCGTGCACCTAAATCCGTTGGGTTCTTTCTTTTGTTCGTGCGGATGAGACTTCCAGTTGGAGAGCTCATTTTTTTAGTATCAGTTCTTGCTTTATTTCATTTCAGTTGTTCTTGTATTATTTTACCCCTCATTGTTATTGAGGTGGAAGTTGTAATTGTAATCTTAGTTATTGGACTTGCCTCATTCGGGGAATGAGTGTTGTAACCTTATTGTTTAATGAATGGTTAATGAATTTGAAAGTTATCTCTTATGCTTGATGTAAATCATCTTAATTGGAATGTATGTGTTTAATTATTATTTAAATAATTGGCATGGTTTAAATGTATGTTTTGTTGAGGTTCTATATAACCTCTGTCTCGTAACCTTAGAAGTTTTTGGCATTAGTTAGTGAACTTGCTTATTAATTGTACTTAACAAAAAAAATTGCCTGTTTAAGTAGTTGTTTGCAACTTCCTCTAGGGTTGTGTGGCGGGGCGTTACACATCAAAAGGTTATGTATTAAACCCTTAACATAGTAAACATCATCAATGTTATGCTTACCATCAAAACTAATTGAACCTATTCCACATATCTTAGCAGCTGTATTATCACCAAACCTAGCTAGTCCTCCTTCATAATTTTCAAGTTTAACAAACTTACTCTTGTCACCGGTCATATGATTAGAGCATCCACTATCAATGATCTAATAGTTCTTCTCTTTTCTAGCATGAAAAGCAGAAACCAAAGTGCCTTCAATTTTTGCACTTGCTTCCGAAGCCCTTTCCTTCACACATATCTCAGAGTTAGTAGAATTAGTTTCATCTTTTAAATCCATGAACAAGAATTCACCATCCTCATCATCTCCATAATCAGATTCATCATCATATATACTTGCATATTCTACAACATAATAAATTTTCTTAATCATCTTACTTTTGTTCTCCCTATTCTTGTTATTCAAAGCTCTACTTGGAAATATAGAAGCATAATGACCTATCTTTCCACAACTAAAACATTTGAAAGGTAACTTACCACTATATTTTCCAGTACCCATTTTTATTCTTCTCACATAATTAGCTTCCACATCATCAAGATCCTCCTTATCTGATTCCACAGTCTTCTTTGATTTTCCAGCCTTAAAAGCAGTCTCAAATTTTGCACTACTTGTACCAAATTCTCTCATTTCAAAAGCAATTAAAGAACCATACAACTAATCTCTAGCATATTGATTCAAATTTTTTAATTCTTCAATAGCAAAATTTTTATGACTATAAGCTTTAGGAAGAGTTCTAAATACCTTCTTTACCACTTCTTCTTTTAGTTCTCCACCAAGACCTTTGATACCGTTGAAAACTTCATCCACCTTCTACAAGTAGCTTGTGATTTTTTCATCTTCAAAAATGTGTAGGGTCTCAAACATGATATGCAAATGCTACATCTTAGCTTGCTTGATCTTATCATCTCCTAAATAAATGCTTTCTAGCTTCACCCAAATTTCTCTAGCAGTTTTCAGATTCATAAATTTCACCAATTCAGAAGTAGCAAGACCACTTAAGAGAGCATACCTTGCTTTACCATTGTTTTCATAGGCCTTGATCTCATCATCAATTCTCAAACCATTTATAGGAATAGTATATCCTCTTTCAACAGACCTCCACATTTCAAATCTAAGAGAAACCAAAAAACCTTCCATCCTTGTCTTCTAGAATGCATAATCCAATCCATCAAAAATAGGAACACATTTCTTGTATGTCATCCTAGATCTACCTCAAGAGGTTAAGCTTTCTTCCAAGGAACCTTACTCTAATACCAATTATTGAATGCACAAGACAACTGAGAGGGAGGGATGAATCAGTTGTACCTTAAAACTTCAAAACCCTTACAAAAATTCATATCCTCATTAATCCAATTAACCCTTAATCTATTAGAATGATTTATCATGAAATGAAATCACAAAAATAGAACCAAATTAATACCATACACAAAGGAACACTAGATTTATGTGGAAAACCCAAGATGGGAAAAACACAGTGAGGATTAACTCACAATATAAAGTAATATCAACACCAAATACAATAGGGATCACTTCCCAAAAGAAAGAAAGGCTTGCTGCCAAAATAGAAGAGAATATAGAGAAGAGTATTACAATGATAAATCCATCTCAAATCAATAGAAAACTCCACCACAGCATCACCAACACCTTCACAGTATTTTTGAAGAATTGTAGTCAACTTCTCCTCACTACATTCAGTAATCTAACACATGAAAGGACGCACCACACTTCTCAAATTCACACCCTACAACTCTATAATTCACATCACATACATAATACTCATCTATCTTATCATCCCTCAACAACTCAACTCATATTTATATCATCTTAAACCTTGAAAAAATTCTCCAAGTTCGACTATGTACCTCAACCATGCAAATTCAAATTAGGTCGAAACCAAAACATTCCCACAGTGGGAAGGAATGAAGGCAAACCAGAAAAAACCTTAGCTAGGACCTAAATCCACTCATACACACTACACCACACTTCCACGAACATCAAAGAAAATTCACAAGTAGTGTAAACACCAAAGGTTGGTTGAACCTATGTTAACACCATTAACACTTAAGTACATGCTTCCTCAAATCCAAAGAGGACTCGTGGACACCACATAACACTTTAACACACTCTAAAATATTCCACAAACACCTTGAAATCCAAAAAATTCCTTCACAACAACTTTCACTTGAAGAATGTGCACACCTAGTACACTCAAACAACTTTGCCATACACTATAACTCAAGAAATTGAATTCCAAAGCACCAAACCATGAATAGCTTCATTTAAAGAAAGATACACACACTATCATCACCCTTCCAAATCTGAAAGACCTAAAAACACTCTGCGGAGAAATGCGGAGCAAAAACATTTCTCTGAGACACCTCTACAATATACAGTTCACACACTGGTGAACACACCTTCCTCTATACAATGATCCATCACACCAAATTATGAATGCAACACCTTTGAACACCTCTGATCAACATATCTAAACTGCACAAGTAGATCTTCAACCTAGAAGAAATGCAAAGCCAATTCAGAACACTACTCTACCCCACATAACATATTGCAACACACTATTTCCTCTTTTTATTCAATTTTCTCAAAAGAACTTGGAAACCAAGCACCAAAAACATATCCCCAACATCTTCAGTGCTTCCTCATCACCACCAAGCCAACAACAACTTAAAAACTCAACCATACATCCATAAACAAAATCTTATCTAAGCAACACTATAGGTTGACACCATTAGCTTACTAATGAAAGCATAATGCAACTAATAAAAACATCACCAGAGACAACACCAACTCAATAGCAACTGCACATACTCTTGCAACAATCTCTTTCCATACAATTGACATCAATGACAACACAAATCTTCTCATACTTGCAACACTAGGTGCATTTCCCTAGATCCCCACCAAACTCATTTTCCAAGTACTCTCCAATGTCATCTAGAAGATGAATATTCTTTTGGAGGGATTCAATGTTATTAGTGTATAATGCCTATTTTTATGCTTCAATAATATGGTTTATTTGACTATGTATTAAATATTTATCAGCTTCATGTGGCTAAAGATTTAGTCGGTTTATGATTGTGTTCCTCTTGGTTCACAATATATTTTTTCACACTTACATCTAACCTTCATTACAATCATGCCAAAAAATGTGGCAAGAGGAAATACCTAACCATGATTATAATATTTCCCTAAATCACTACAAAATACCATGGAGGAATACCATTTCTTAAATATGTGCATTACAAACCCTTCCTACTCTTTGCAAGAAACATTCCTTCATTTTTAGCTCCGACCATATAGTATTTTATTCCCTAGAAGTAGTTGAGGCACTTGCAGACCCAAAAATTATTTTAGGAGCAAAAATGTAAATGAGTAAAAACTTGTATATATAATACCTTCAACAAATTCACCTAGAAATAGCTATGGGACCTAAGAAATTAAGGTAGCTAAAGAATGAATGCAACAACTTTAATATGAAAACCTGTGGCCATGAATGAATCCTACCCGAAGATGAACAACTTAGATTATTCAAGGATGGAATGTAGATGAGAATCCATCTACCTACATCATGACACTTGAAGAGTGGTTCTAATGTACAAGGGTGGTTTTCTACATGAATGTTCCCCTAGTTTACTCTCCCCCATTTCTAAATTAAAACTTCATTATTCATGTCCATTACTTATGTCCTTTGTTTATTAGAGAAAAAATACTTTTGCAAACCTTTGTTGTACTCTTAATAGGTTCAAAATTTGGTGAACCCACTGATAATGGAGTCCTTCCTCCTCCCTTGCATTTGTCAATATTTTGAGATTGGGAGGACTTTGGCACAAGGTTGCACTTTTTGTGAACTCAAGAACTAAAGTATAATTTCACATAGTTCACAAACTTGTGAACTATGAAACATTTGAAACTTGACCTTCTTTCTCTCTTTTATATTTATTTTTTCTTTCTTTCTGCTTGTTGCACATTCATAAATTTCACACATGGATAAATTTACACCTTATTTATCTTTTTGCTTCACCTACTTTCCCCACTCGTTTATTATATCACACATTTTACATTTTGGAAAACTATGTTGCATTTTCACAAAGTTCACAAACTCATGAACTTTGTGACATGAAGAACTTTATGACTTTACATGTTTTTTCCTTACTTTTGTCACATTTTATAAAATGCATGAACCTACAAAATTTGTGACATTTATAACTTGGTGACTTGTAAACCTAATACTTAGAAACCTTTACCTTGTTTTGGTTTTGGGGATTTTGTAAACTTCTCAACATTTACAACTTGAACACAAAATTTTCTTATACTTTGAAAATTTTGGGATTTTAAAAATTTGGGAAAATAACCTAAGTATAATGGGAAAAACTAACATAGAGAGACACATTTATCATATGGGACCCATTGAAAAGATCTCATATTTGGTATTATTGATTGGAAAAATAGGGCAATGACACAAAGGGAATACATACGTAGCCAAATTTTACAATTTTCAAATGGGGTCCCATCATTTCCTTTTTAATGACAATCTTAATTTTACCTTTGATTTAAAAGGATACTTAGATCTTCTATGAGACTTTGATTTACCCTTATCCATCTTCTTACCTTTTTCCTTTAATTTTCCAAAAATAACCAAAGCTTCCTTAGTAAATTTAGAAGTCTTTTGCCTCATCTCTGTTAGGAAAAGGGTGTTATAGTTTATACACTTTAAATATTTATTTCTTTCTATTTGTAAACTTGTATGTAATGACATTGTTTAGATATTTTGTGTGTGGGTTTCACATGAAAAAAATATTTAATATTGGGAAAAATTCATACCAAAAATTAAATGTTGGGGTCAATGGCTTTGTGCTTTCATGATTTTGAAACACGTGGTTTTATCTATACCACTTTGTTATTTTATGTGATCTCGAATATATAAAATTAAACACACATTTATTGGTTGGTGTTGACTTGTTAGTTGGTTGGTTGAGTGAGTTGTCATTTGCATTGAGCTCTCTTGTAGAGTGCATATGTGAAGCATGATTACATTGGTGAAGGTTGATGTTTCAAAAGTATTTATAGACTCTGTATGTGTGTTGTAATGTTCCATTGATAACTAATACTTGGAGTGTGGATGCTTTTGAAAGTTGGGGTTTTCACTCTTGAGGGTTTTCCCAAGGTATATCTTGTATAATATTTTGGTATTTATTTAATCTTTGTATTATGGTTATTCGATAATCTTGTACACATAAATCTATCATTGTATTATGTAGGAAATATTTTTATCAAATTAGTAATTTCACAACAAGTTATATAAAAGCCATGGTTGTGGTTGAGAGAGGTGAGAGATCCATATTATTGTTTAAAATTATTTGAGCATATATAATGCAAAGTTGAATTCATGATAATGTTGGAGTTTATTCAAAAAAATTAAGGTATGAGATATGTTGTACAAGTTGTGAGAATGGAAATTTATGGTTTAAGGTTTATAGTTTTTATTTTTTTTGTAAATCTAGGGTTTTAAAAATATTTAGAAAAAGGCTTTTTCTAGTTGTTCCTCATGAGGGTTTTATGGGGTAAGGTTCATAAATGACCCCTTGAGACAAAATGGACCTCACCATTAGATTTGAGAGGCTCAAGAGATTAATATTGACATAAAATTTAACCTATTTTGGCAACCAATACATGAGAAAAAAAAATCCCCTTTCTTAGTTGTATGTTTGTAGTTTCTAGAAAAATATTAAAAATTAAAAATATTTATTACAAAAATTATAGAGAAAATTATATTAAACAAATTATGGGAGGTCAAGGGTTTGCAAACCCTTACACCTCCATGGTCATCACATTTTACTACTGATAGATTACAATAATAACATTGCATGGGTGAGTCAACTCTTGTGAACGATTAGTGGACCCTAGCCAATGGTCATCAAGTCGATGGGATATTTTTCCCTTGATTCTAGCACCTAATCAAGTAGGGATATAATATATGTCCTAGATAGTACCAAATTTTTGAAAATTTAGACATACTTAAAATGCCTTCAAATCCATCGTTGTTGCCATCTTAAGCACCACATGACTGCATCCCTAATGGCACCGCCCACAAGACACTAACTTGTCTTGTATTTGGCCTAATAAAACTATTCTTTTAGAGGCCATAACTTTCACATATGGTATCAATTTTTTGACTTATTATAGCCATCAAAAATATCTCTCCAAGCACTACATAGTGGTATAGGTTTTGTTTTTAGATTTTTTTGTTTGTTTCAAAATTTGATTCTTGAAGGTGGAATTTCTCTACAATGGCTAATATGTCATAAATTTCATATATGGAATCAACTTTAAGATTTAAAATAGGAAATGGAGATAATTTATAGTTAAGTACATAGTGGATTAGGTGTATTTTTACTTGGATGAGTAGAGATAGGTTTGCACTTGTTTGAGTGATTGTAAGAGCTTGAGAATTAGGGTGTGATTTTGTGAGCATTTAGATAATTTAGAGGGAAAAAAATTATGAGTGCATATTTTATGAGACCAACATGATGGAATATTTGGTTACCAGATTTGGTGCTTCTTGATATAGGTTTGCATGTATTTTAAGAGTTTGGACTTTGATGGAGACAAGTACATAGGTTGTATTTTAGTTTGAGGAAATGGTTGATACATGCGTGAGACTTTGAGTCTCATTAAATAGTGATATTTTATTATAGGTACAATGATGGTGATGATTATTGTGTCATGGATATTCCTATACATTTGAGTATTAGAACAACATGATCATGTATGTGGTTGATAGTTTGTGGTATTGATTGATTCATGGTTATAGGTGGTGGTGTGGTTTAGTAATAGAAGGTTGTTCTTATCTCTTGGATGCTTGTTTTTTTCCTTGATTAAAATTACCCAATTATGGATTTATTTATAAAATTATATCTATAGGTGATTTTGTATGTCGCATTGGTTTGGGATCTATCAGCTATACATTTTTGTTATATTGAAACCCATTAGTTGAAGTGAGATGACTCGATTGTAGATTATATCTATATCCATTGATATTTTTAGTGTTTCTGTAAATTTAGTTAGGTATCCTTGTCTATGGTCATTTATGCATTGGGATGAGAGGATGAATTATTATAGTTCCTATATAGTCAATTATTGGTACTTTTAAGCTATTTTTAATCATAATATCATGGATATTTTGGTCACATAGTTAAATGGGAGCTTTTGATAATGATGTTTTGGTGGTAGTCTATCTTCTTGGTTTGGAGATCTTAGTTCTAATTTATTCTATGGAGCTATTAGTATTTCAATTGAGTGTGTGGACCATGGGTGATCTTAATTTAGGGTATGGTTATCTTCATATGAATAGAGATGTTCACATATTGGTTAGCCATGGAGGACTCTTGGAGTCATTGGTTGAGGTGTTAACTTATGAGTTGTCAATTTTTATAGTTGATCCTTGATTGAGAGGCTAGTTTGGTGTTATACCATGGTGGAATCTTGATTGTTAATTAGATTTTTCGAATGATAGAAGTGATCTATGTAGAGTAATATGCTCATTGGATCATGTGATCTAGGAGGTGATATTATATAATTATATCATATAATGTTCCTAATTTTACAATTGGATCTTTTTTAATGGTATGAATAGTTCTAGTATTAAGTACATTGGTCATGTTCTTAGGATCTTCATGAGAGTGTGGTATTGTATTGGGAGCTTAGAATGGATTCATTGGTTGTAGGTGATCATGGATATTTAGAGTCTAAGGTGAGCCTATATTTCTCTTGAGTTTAGAGATTTATTAAGATGTTTACTCTTTTATGAGGTTTCAATAAGAAGTTCAAGGAGCCTTCACCTAGATATGAACATGAGTTCATGATGGACCTATAGAGGATATTTTTCTTGGAGAGATTCATTGTCACTTGGTGTATGTTAGACAATCAATCTCATTCCCTACTCTTGTTCTACTTGGTGAATAATCATTTGATAGGGTATTTCTATCATGTTTCTAAATGCATTATATCTTATGTTTTGTCTTCCCATGGATATAGATCTTGAGCTATGATTGTTATATTGGGAGGATTTTTTTGAGGAGTGTTTGGAATGCTTATCTTCTTGTACATATGATTATAATTTACTATGTCATTTATGAGGAGTTCAAGAGATGTTATTAGACTAATTTCCTAGTGATGGAATGCATTTGAGTTTGATCTTCCTTGTTTTAGAGAGTCTTACATCCATGATTGGTTATATGAGATACATATTTTTTATGTATGAGATTTAATTTTTGGGTGTTGTTAGGGATTTTTAGTCGAGGTTGTGAAGGATATCTAACTTGACGTGCAACTTAGCAATTTGAGATGTTCGTAGAAGGAAATGTTATGTGATGATTTATAAATTTTCATCTCTTTCTTATTTGGCTACTTCCTTGAGGTTCATGTTCACATGGTTTGGTGTGGTGGACTTGGGAGAGTTATGGTGACATGTTGTGAGGGAGTATGCAATATTTTTTGTTTCATGTATGGATCATTGTGATTGTTCTTTGTTACTACATGGTTTTATTATGACTTGAACCTTGGTTTGAGTGTTGATTGGTAGAATTGGTATGCCTTCATCTATTTTTAGATTTGACAGTATCCATGTAGTTGAAGTTTCTGGATGTTTATGTTCTTCATTGACAATTTTTATACATGAGCTTGTGATTATAGTTATGGGTTAGATATGTTGTGTGCATAGTTCTACTAATGATGTTGGATACATTTAAAGTTATGGATGTATTAGCAGTTGTTTTGGTTGATATTTATAGTCATGTGTATTATTTTTTTTAGATTTTTAGCGACTTGGAGCCTTTGTTATCACTTGGATTTGATGCTTTTGTTCTTTAGATTCATGCATCTTCACCTTGGCTTGTTCCTTTTATTTCATAGGTGGCATGTTGGATGATGAGATTTATTTCTTGAGATGGTGGTCATAATGGATGTTGTTATAGGTATCTTTTTGGAGAAAAATATCATGCTAAAGATTCAATTGGTTTCAAGGATGGCTATGATGATGTATTCCATTGATTGAACCTCATACAAAGTATACAACAAGTGTGAGAATGTTATGAAAAGGGTGTTTTACACCTTGCACAAGAAAATAATTATTTTAATCATATAAAATAAATATTAATTTGTGGTGCATATTTAGAGATTTTTGTATTCATATTAAATATTTGGGTCCACTTGTAAAGTTGTATGTAACATTGGCTAGATATTTTATATGTGTTATACATGGGAGAAATATTTTATATTGGGAAAAATCATAAATAAAAAGTTAATTTTGGGATCAATGGTTTTGTGTGCTCATGGTTTTGAGACTTTTGGTTTTACCTATACCACTTGGTTGTTTTTTGTGAGATTGAATCTATAAAATCAAGCACATGTTTAATAGTTGGGTTTGGCTTGTTAGATTTTTGGATGACTAGTTGAGTGAGTTGTCATTTGTATTTAGTTCTCTTGTAGAATTTATATGTGAAGCATGGGATGGGATGTGTTTACATGGCTACCCAATATGCTTAGACATGTGGAGGGTGTATTGAAGGATCTTGATGTTCTAGAAGTATTCATAGACTATAAATTTATTATAATATTTCATTGCTAAATAATACATTGAGTGTTGATTCTTTTGGAAGTTAGGTAATTTTTTCTTGAGGATTTTCACAAGGTATATCTTGTATAATATTGTGGTATTTCTTTGATATTTGTATTATAGCTATTTTTTAAGCTTTCATGCATCTTTTTCTCTAATTAGGTTATGTAGGAAATGGTTTTACCAACCTAATAATTCCTAACGATGCCCTTCAAAAAAAAGAAGCCACTACCTTATCAAGAATAATATTTAAATTAGTAACTCAAATTTCCATCACCAAATTGTCTCGTGAGTTTGGAAAATAACATAACAAGGCCTTGCATCAATCATTTTCTTTCATCTTCACATTTATTGATTGTAACTAGCTCATAATGGCGTTAAATATATTCACATGCTTAACAATTAAATCCCCATCACCCATCCTCAAATTATATATCTTCTTCTATAGAATGATATTGTTCACTAGGGATTCATCCTAGTATATATTTCTCAAATTCTACATATACGTTGAAGTGGGTTCTCCCACAACATTCATAAGCATAAAATTTGATAAATAAGGCTTCTATCTTTCTAAGTATTCATTGTTAAATCTTGTAGGTTTACCTGCAAAGGCTACTAACCATAGATCTTGAGTCCTTGATATGTCAGTATATCATCTATCTTGAGCTTCCATAGCTCAAAATTTGTGCCATTAAATTATTCTATCTCCAACTATGATGTACTTACTATATTCCCTTAAAATAATAATCATTTATGCATGGTTCCCACCCTAACCAAGATTAGTCCAAAAAAATATGTTTCCTACCACCCAAGAAATATAGTTAAAATTGTTTTGATACCAAATGAAAGGAGTTAATATTGGAAATAATTCCTACACTAATAAATGAGGAAAAAAATGTATGCAAAATATAATCTAGCAGTTTCAAAATAGAATATACACACAAAAATAATACCACAATGATAGTGTTTATTCTAAGAAAAACCTTTCAAGCGAAAACTCAACCACCATATCTCAAACAAATTTATTCTCTATAGATTATTTAGCTTGTCTCACTATAAATGGCCAACAATCGAGTGTTTTTGGCCTTTTTAGGCCTATTCACCGAGATGCTCTTTACCTCTAGCATTATATGTGCTTGCTATTGAAGGGTTTAGATAACTCTTGGATCATTCAACTTATCAAGGGATATTTAAAGGTATTTCTTTACCTAATTCCTCAACTCAACTTGTTAATGGTCATTTTGTTGATGACTCTTTTCTCACTATTTTGGAAGATGAAAATAATGTTAAACACTTACTCCATTGCTTAAATTTTTTATATAAATATTTAGAGTCAATAATTGAATCAAAAATACTTGATGTTATAGACAATCCTTCTTTCCCAAGGATCCCTTGCTCAAATCTTATGGGTTGAAGTGGATTGGGTATGGTATTTTTTAATATTTTTGGTTCTCTTTTTCTTTTCAAACTTCTTTGGTAGCTTTGTAGCAAGTTGTGCTTGCTAGAATTGAGAAGAAGCTAGATTATTGGGTTATTAAACTTTTATTTATGGTAAGAAGCTTCAAATTTGTTCTAAGATTCTTGTATTTCCATAAAATTCCCCCAGCTAGCTCTTGATATTTCTCCTACTCATGTTGTTAATGAAGATAATGAAGATAAAAATGTAATAGATGATAATAATGGATGAGATCCTCCCATGGAAACTTCATAACCCAGTGATGTATGGGGCAAACTAGATGATTGGGGTCCTCCTTGGTGCAGGAGCACCAAGTTGCTTTCAAGCCTCCATGAGGCCATTTGTAAATATTTGCTCTATTTTATGTATTGGGTCTTATAATAAGGTTTATAAAACCATTTGATAGGTTTTTGAGTCTTGGGAAGTCATATTTGAAGTCATTTGTCAAATAATGTTTAAAGTTGTTCCATATTGTAAAAATTGTAAAAGTTGCTCAAGAAAGTTGTCAAGCAACTTGTCAAAAGTGTCATTAAAGTGTTTTGTCAACAAACTAACTAAAAGGTGGTTGAAAATAGTTGGTTTTGGTTGTAAATGTATAATTACACCCTCCAAAACTCGAATTGGCGAGGTTGGAGAGGTTGGAGACATTACTTTTGAAGTTTGAAGAATGACAACCTCAAGCTTGGTATGCATTTTCTGAATTTTAGATTGTTTTCAGGTTGAAGTTGTGCTTTGTACGGCCTGATATGGAATGAAATAATGGATTATCATATATTTATGGAAAGATCTCTATTTCTAGTTTCCAATTATTTTTGTCTCATTGAATTTTATTGAGTTTTGTGAAAGTTATGACTGTTTTGGTGAGGGCAGGTTTGAACACTGCCTAGGGTTTGCAGTTTTGGGAAAAATACAATAACTTTATTTTCAACCATTGGATCTTTATAAAAATTGGAAGGGAGGTCTGTAATTATTTTATCTTAAATCTCACCGAAGGGATTGACTTCATTGTTTGTTTTATGGAAGTTATTAATGACTGTTCATTGCCTTAAATTGTGGGCTACCATGGCTATGTTTCTAATGTGATCTAAAATGCACTTAATAATTCTTTGAGATGAGTAATTTTATGAAAGTTGTGAATCCTCTTTGCTCTGCATCACTCCTCGTCCTTCCTATACTCTTTCTCTTGTTGCTTAGTGGTTAATTTTTATTGCTATCATTTTTTGTACCAAACTATAAGCCTATTCAAACTTTGAATGCATGACTATTTCCACCCACTTTTTTGTGAATATATGTAACACTATTTTAATAAATGATAATATGAACAGTATTCATAACAAATTAAACACACATTTATAATATCCTATTACTTAAGAGTGTGTGAATACGTATCCATAATATTATAAGTTCTAAAATATGTATACACATATTCATAATATTATAAAATCTAAAATCAATATAAAAATTTCCATAATATTATAAATTTCTAGAATGAGTATACACATGGTGTATTGTTATAAAAAAACTTAAATAGTTTTTAATGCAAGTACAAAAAGTGATCAAAGCAACAATGAGATCATTCTTTATGTCACTCCACATTGTATGTGTTGGGTGTTACCCACTAACTTTAGACCTATTTCAAGCCTAGACTCATAAAAATAGTTACATCTTCATATAATTTTTAAAAATCACAACTAAGGATGGACATCATGTCTAATATTTTCTATATACAAATTCAAAATTCGCTTCTACAATTATTCCTTTCTTCTCAGTTGTGTATGAACATTTCAGAAGGCTTTCAATAAATATACTGTAATATACAAAATTATAATCAATTTACAAATGATAGGTTTAGGTGGTTTTTTGTATGATGTTAGATGCAAACGATGTGTGAGACCATCACTTATAGTTGTTCATATGCTTGGTTATGGCCAATAACTACAATCTCTAAGATGTCCATATCCTACACCAAACAAGAAGCAATATTTTTAATTAGTGATTCAAACATATAATAATTCCTATCGTTGACTCATATTAATGTGTGTCCTTTCAAATGGCCCCAAATAGTAAAGGATATGAGGTGATAATCAATTAACATATCAAATTGGTTTCTTCATATTATATATGGTTTGCCTATTTTCCTTTTAGATGGTATTGTTTTATTTTGAAGTAAATAAGTTCACATCCTTTTTTAATAATTATATATATATATATATATATATATATATATAATTGGTTTTCGATACAAATATATATATTTTTATCTTATAGAATATTAAAATTTGCAATAATTTTCTTATAATATAGAGAATAAAATTGAAATATCTTGATTGCAAACAATTAATTGTAATAATTAATTTACATAATAAATAATTGAATAATATCAATCTTAAATTAAAAAAATTACTTAAATCTATTTATGGTCTTATTCAGTTACAATTGTTTTGAAATCAAAGAGAGGGATGTGATGGTCTGGATTTTAGAAAATAATACATGTAGAATGTTATCTTCATATGTTAAGAGGTTATAAATTAATTATTTCTTGTAAAGGGCATTTATTGGGATGCCATACATACAAGAATAATTGGATAGTAAGATGATTGAAGATGAAGTCATCTCTAGAACCCGGTTAGATAAGATAAGATGTGTATAAATATTTAGTTATATGTTATTATTATATTTATAATTATCTAATTTCATCTTAACAATCAATCAAAAAATCAATAACCAGATATGAATTAGTAAAAAATATAAGATCAACCATGACTAAAATAAAATGAAATTACTAAATTTTGGTTACTAAAGCTGTAAAGAATTAAGTGAATGCATTTTATAATAGAAAATAAGTTTCTTTGAAATGATTTTAAATTTTTTTATCATGTTCTTTACTTTCAAAGGACTTACTCTATGTTGTTGAAAGCTTCACATCTTCATCTTTTGATTGTTCTTAGAATTTTATATTATTTTTTTTGAAAATATTAAGTGGTTATTTAAGGATTTCCTTTTTATCTTTAATTTCAAGTAATTTTATGGTATGATGTAAGAAAATTTCAAGGTGTATGAGTAATCTTACATGATCCAACAATATTTTTTTTTATTTTTTATTTTTTATTTTATTTTTATTTTTTTGTTTGTAGGTTTTTTATTCACATCTCAGCCACCAACCAGCCATAGAAAATCCTATCACATCTCATTGTAGTTTCTTATTTTGTCTCATGGTGGAAATACATGCTCCACATTTTTTTAACAAAGGAATCAATATCTATTGGGACCTATGAAGAAAATTCCTAACACATGTCACTATAACCTCCATTTGCATGGCATGCCCTCCATCTATGTAGGGGTAAATCCAAGGGAATTTAACATGTGGCCACCCATGTTTTCCAATGACTTGACTATTTGGTCTATCCCTAAGGCCTAGGAGTACATGTTCCACATTGATCCTACAATGTCACATGCAAATTAAAGATCCTAATTACCATAAAGGCATAATTCATTTCAAGACTTACTATTGGGCATAACAGGAAAACATCTAATTTCACTATTCAGAGTGCATCCCAAGAAGAAAATAATTCTAGTGGGAACCAAATAATTTGAAGAAGAAAAATTTTGCTCCTTGCAGAATTATCAAAACGTTTGATTCAAAAAATGTATATGAGATGGAGTTAGTACAAATTTTGGGCTTATCACCAATATTCAATATTGTAGAACTATATTAATACCATGAAGTGGATTCAAGAGATAATGGTTTAGAAGTATAATAGGGGAATGAGATATTGTAATAGCAAAAGGAGATTGATGAGATTTTGGATAACAAGATTGGGAGAAGCACTAGGAATAGAAAAAATGAGGAATATTTGGTGAAGTGGAAAGGAAGACCCAAAGAAGTCTCATCTTGGAACTCTAAGGCTAAGGTAGACCATCTTAGTTTCCCTCTAGCCACCAAAACATGAGGAACCCATTTCTAAAATTACCCTAGGTGTTTGATGTAGGAGTATTCTAGAGTGTAAGAGGAATCTTGCATCACCAAAAAATATTTTCTATTACTTTTTTATTCGTTTACAAGTTTAATTCACATCCCAATCATGCGCCAATCACTACAGGTCGTATTTATCTCCTAGTGAGGAATACATGTTTCACATTGATCCAACTACATCACATGCAAATTCCAAGAGATTCTTGGTTATCATAAAAGAATAATTCACTTCCAAAATTACTATCAAGCGTGACAAGAAGACATCATATTTCACTATTCTTAGTTTATAATTTTTTTCTAAAATATGTAGCAATAAAAGAACACATTTATAGATACATTGGACCCATGAGAGCTTATGGTATGAACCACATCAAGATCAATTAATCTATCATCACTGTATTCATTTCAAAAGATTATTTCACACATTTGACCAAATACACATTACACTTGGCACTAAGATTTTCACCTCCTTGCAACTAAGACCACTCTTAAGGCTATAAGCTACTATATAAACATTATTCATGATCATTGAGAAGTAGTCAAGATGATAGAGCGAAATACTTATTTAGTTTTGAGAGTTTAGCATCGATGTCATATTATAATATCAATCAAATTCAATAATATTTTATTTGTAATCAAGTAATTGAGGCCTAGCATGTTGGAATCCTATTTCAATAGATTACAATTCCATTGTGAGTGAGAATGAATAAATAAAATAGTTTTTTTATTACTTTTATTTTTTGTTGTTTCAATTTTTTGCATGGTTGGATAATCCTTCATTGGATCCTCCACCCATGACTACATCATAGAAAATATTCTTTCTCTCAATATATTTCACTAAATGATTAATCAGAAGTAAAGTGTTCAAGATTCTTACATAATCTAGTCTGATGTCTCAATCAATCAAGCCCTTCTTAGGCCATCCATAAGGATGAGAACTTTAAAAGTATTGGTTTCATCTACTCTAGTTCTTCTTTGGTGACTTGGCCAAGTTATAGTGATAGTGGAAGCCAAATCTCCATTGATGGAATATGTCCCTTTGTTTTGTAATTTGATTAGCTTTTCTATAATCACAAGTAAAGAGAACCGCATAGTGCCTTTAATAATTCTTACAAATATTAGTACCCAAATAATGATGTGACATTTTTAGTGTTGTTTATTGTGGTCTATTTTAGAAATTAGTCTAGTTGAAATTTTAATTCTATGAAATCCATGACATGAAATTACTCGACAAGATATTTATATGAAACATTTAAAAGAAGAGAAGTGTCTTCTTCCACTCCTATATGTGTAAAAACACAACCATGAGAGCAATTTTTTTTTTAATACCATACAATTCACATATAAGTGTCCCAACATTTACAATCATTAGCAAAAAATCTAGATAAGATTACACAATTAAGATGTCTAAAAAACCAATTACTAAAGGAAGAATCTTGATTTAGATTACTTGGCATGAGAAGATGTCAAAATGCATAATTGTCTTGGCTTTTGCTTCCTCATGGGGTGAAACACTCCCAACCATGTGAACCACAACCCAATCCACCCCAACCAAGTGGACCCAGCAAGCTATTCCGGGATAGACCTAAAAATGATTGGGTTGAGGGCATGAAGGGTAACTAACAAGGTCGAGCTCAGTTGTGAAGAGGATTCGGTGCATCCCATACAACACCCTAGGTCCAACCTCGTCACAATGGTATCAGTTCAAAGGTGAGGTAAAGACAGGTAGGTAAATATGAGGAAGACTCACCACTATCCCATCTAGAGAATCCCATACAAAGGAATGACGGTGCATTGTGCACTACACTAGGGGTCACATTCGATTCTTGGTCTTCTGCACTAAGTGGGATGGTGGTATGGGTCAAGGTCATTGGTCAACTGGGTAGAGGATTCAATGCATCCCATAATACACCATGGGTCCATCCTCCGTCCTAAGGGTCTTAGAGAATTACCAAGTAGTGAACCTACCAAACCCAGTGAATTCTGACCTCAATCACCTATAGGCCACCAAAGTAGCTTCCAACAGTTACCACCCAGGAAGAAGTAGCTTCAAATAGTTACCACCTGGTGACCTTAGTGGTAACGTCAGCTATCTTCTTCATAATCCTTGGTAGCACTGGCATCAATCACTTTTGTCCACTCAGTGACTGCCAGTGAACCCCCTCGATACAATGGTTACCTCAGATTACCATTACCCACACGGATGGGTCCCTACATGTGTAACCATTTTTGTATCATTTATATCCAAGATAGCCCATAACAACCCTCACCTTCGTGAACCAGGTGAGTGTCGTCTAGTCCCTAGCAGTAGCGCAGACATTAGTCATTGGCACAGTCCAATGACTTCCTATCACTGCTCAAAATATTGAAGGTTCACACTTGGGTTTTCTTTGGCTTGGTCCTACGGGTGATCTGACAGCTCCCTTTGCATCTTTATGGTACTATGATAGAAACTAATGAATGGATTCAGGTGACTAATTTTTGTAGAGTCTAGACACATAGAGGCCATTATTTCATACCCTTAGACCCCTCTTTGTACATGTTAATTATGGGCCTCCAAGATTGTATTTATTAGTTATAAGTCTGATTTCCTGAACTAAATTTGTAATTTTATTCTTAATAATTTTAGTGATTGTCTTTTGGAGCAACAGCATTTTCAATGAGTGTTGAATGTCACTAGGTTACTTTTATTGGCAATGGTAGATTTATACTAGCATCTTGAACAAAGGCTCAAAGATTATTTGGATTTTTCTCCCTCTCTTTTTTTTTAGCAGCTATAATGATTTTGGCCTAACATATATGATGAACATGCCTACTCCTGGGCCCATGAGAAGATCAAGTAAAAGTGGACAGCAGGTTGTTTCATACAGTTGAGGGCCAAAGGGAAGGAATTTTTTTGCTATGCTTTACTTCAACAAGGTTAACTCCATTTGAATGTTAAAGATAGTTGTATACACATAAAAATGGTCTAGAGCACAATTAATTAAATACTTGATATTTAATTAATAAAATCCTGATTCTTCTACTCATATAAATAAATTGATAAATTTATTTATATGGTTCATCCCTTAATTCTTCTATTCAAAAATCATTTCCCTCTTAAATTGATTAAATGTACAAATTAAATAATTTGTCATTTAGTTAATTTCCCTCCTTCATTTAAATTTGAATTTTTAATTCAAATTTGGCACAGGACTCCATATTTCTCTAACTTCCTCCAACTCACCCTCCACGTCATCACATGTCACATGATTTCTTTTATTTCTAATTTCTAAATTAGAAATATTCTTCTAACCTCCTAACCTCCTTGGAGACACATGGCTCCTTCCTTCAATTGATGCTCTTTGACACTTGGAAGATTTGCTCTTCCAAATGGAGCAGCCTCCATGAATTCCTCCAACCTCTTTGTGCTCCACCGTTGATGTCTCAGGATCACGATCTTAACCATCCATCTTTGCCACCTCATCCCAAGCTTGGAAAAATCTATAAATAGAAGGCAATTCTACAACTTTTCAAGGAGGATTGGATCATAAACTTATGTTGCAGACATCTTTTTAAAAAATGAGAGCATTTTGAGAGAATTTTAGTTTAGCATTTGGTATTCTTAGTTCATATTAGTGTTATCATGGAAATTTTAGTTTTAGCATCTTAAATTATTGCATTTTTATACAACATTTCATTTAGAATTTCATCTTTATCACAACAATCATCTTATCATCATTTGAATATATCAGCATTCCATCATGTCATCTAGCATTGCAATCAAAACTACCAAAAACATGTAGATGTAGGAATTTAGTCTTGCATTTCATATAGCATCTCGTTTCTTAGGTTGTCATCTCGCAGATTCATGTGCAACATACAAACCTGAGAGCATGAATTGAGAGATCACTGGGAATAGAGGACAATGGAACGATTTTGAATGAATAGTTATAACAAGTTGTTTTGTTATTTCTATTTCATTAGATCTTTAATATGTTTCATTGATGTGTGTTTAGTTTTACTAATTACTCCACTAATTTTAAATCCACACATAAATTGGTGCCCATCGTGGGGCCTAGCCCCATTTTTAATCTATTTTTTTGTTGAGTTTTTCTTCGCAGGTTCCGTCGAAAGTTTCAAAATAGTGCATCTGAATTTTTCTCTAGCGCATCTAGCTGATTTATCAACGCATAGAGTCATTGTTTCGGTGCATTTGGTAGTTCTTTTGGCGTATTTGGTCACTGTTTCGACGCATCGGGTCACTATTTCAGTGCACCCAGTTGTTCTTTCAGCGCATCAAGGAGTTTTAATTTTCGTTATGTACTTTTCTAGTTTAGCACATTCGGTCTGTCCTTTAACGCATTTGGTCTTTCTTTTAGCGTATTTGGTCTGAGTTTTAGCACATTTGGTTATTGTAATGGCACATCTAGTTTTTGCTATAAATTTTCCAAATTCCAGAAATTGATTTGTGTTTTTCTGTTTTGTAGGAACTTTACACAAAGTCAGAGACTCTGCTAAAACCATAAAGAACATTGTCAAAGAATTCAAATTTGAAACTACTAACAATTGATTGTAGGGTTGAATTTATTGTCATTTCTTTTGGTTAAGTTAGGAACATAGCTTAATTAGAAGGATAATTGAACATCGTGCTTGTTGTGTTTGTGGAGTGGTAGGCATGTATGCTCTCCCCTTAACTGGGTGATCAGAAAGCTAGACCCATTATTTTTCTTTCATTTTAATCCTTAAAAGGCTTGCCTGGTGGGAAAAAGTAATCACCCCAAGAAACGACCCAACCGGTAACACGCTAAAGCCAAGCGACTTCCAACCAATATATAAGTGTGGATACTTGAGGAAAGTTCAAGTATCACAAGGATTGTTCTGACAAGAAGGGAAGCAATGGTATCTTGTCATATGAATGTTCCCCCATGAACAAAATGCCCCTACTAAAACCTTTTGTTGTAGTAAGCCAAAAAATCCTTTACTATTTACCGGTGCAAGAACGGCCGTTCTAAAGCTGTCCCATATTCTTGTGGCTTTTGGTAGAAATGAGAAGTCTGTCATGGGAGATTCATGAGGATTGAGGCTTGGATGACCCGAGAAGTGAGTGCAATGCAAGGGGGAGCCAGTGTGGTCAAGCCTCTAATCATTCGCCAAAAGTAAGCACAGCTGGAGTAATCCAAATGGGAATCTGGTAGATATTGTCTTACACAGCCTAGGATTGTACTTGTTTGATGTGTTTCACCTATGTGTTTTAAAACCAATATCCAAGAAAACATCACACAAAAAATTTCAACCATCGATTCAGAAGAATATCCAAATCAAACAATCGGATTCACTACCAAAAAATCAAAGTAATCTTTCAAATAGTCAAAAACTAGAGAAAATTTGTCAATTTAGCACATCCATTTACTGCCTTGGTGCATGCCTTCCATCTTTTGGCGCATCCATTTACTTCCTTGGAGCATTCCTTCCATCTTTTGGCACATCCATTTATGGCCTCAACGCATTCCTTTCATCTTTTGGCGCATCCATTTACTGTTCTAGCGTAGACAACCCATTTTTGGGTGCATACATTTTATGTTTTAGCACATATGTCCATTGCAAATCTTTTGGTGCATCCATTTATTGTTCCAGTGCATGCATACCATTCTTTAGCACATACATATCATTCTTTGGCGCATTCATACCTTTTCATAATGCATATGTACCATTCCATAGCGCATCTGATTTTTAGCGCATATGGGTAATGTTTTAGCGCATCCAATAAATTTGCAAACTAAAAGCTAAATTTGACCTCCATCTACCAATTAACACCCCATTTGGAGATTCCTTCTCAAGAAACATTCATTCCTCATCTCAAAATTGCTTTTAACTTGTTGGAACTAGCATTTTAAAGAAAAAATTCCTCATCTAAACTTTGATTGAACATCTAAAAGTGCCTCATCATCCCACTTAGTTCTGATTAGCAACCATATTTCACCATCAGGATTCATCATCCTTCATCCTAAAACAAACTTGCTTAATCAGATTTAAATTAGTCCTTTTGGCACTCTCAAACTTTGACCACAAGCTTAGAACATTTTCATCACTTGTATGCCCATTTTAACAAGATTGCAAAAGAAAAAACTTGAGCAAAAAGAAATTGAAGACCAAAATACCATGGCTGAAAGAGAAGAGAATCCTTTTTTCGGAGTTCCTTGAGTTGAGGTGGAAGAAATAACGGATGAAACCATAGAACAATCCCAACAAGATCCCAATTTTCATAAATTCATGGAGAGGATCTTTGAAAAGGAGGGTGAGAAATACCTTTTGATGCTAGCAAACAAAGGAGTCCAATTACCCGAAGATTTTGATGTCACAAAATTAAAGAGAACTCCTAAGAAGACAGAAACATAAACACAAATTGAAACAAAAAATGAAGCAAGAACCAATGACCCCATGGATACTTTAAAACAACAAATAAAAACCCTCCAACAACAAATGCAAAACATGCAAACTAGAACCACCAAGAGATACTCAATACAAGATATATGCCCCTACCCTTTTGATCCAAGTATCAACATGATACCATTCCCCAAACATTGTGAATTCCCTAAATACGATAAGTACAATGGAAAAACAGATCCAATAGATCACATAAGAGAATTTAGAACTATGAGTCTTGAATTTTCCCATGAGGAAACATACTTGATGAGACTATTCCCACACAGATTGGGAGGGAAATGTATGCAATGGTTCTTGCAAATACCTCTAGGGATTAAATCCTTCGAGGAATTAGTCAAAAAATTTATCACCCAATACTCATATAAAATTCAACATGAGATCACAATGAAGAACCTTTGCAATGTCAAACAAAAGAAAGGGGAATCATTTATAGTATTTTTGCAAAGGTGGAGAAGACTATTTGCATGGTACCCTCGTCCCATACCTGAAAAAGAGAAGATGGAGGTATTCATTGACAACTTAAATGATGATATGAGTTATAGGCTCAAATTATAATATCCTCCAACTTTTGAGAAATTAATTGAAAATGGGATCAAATTGAGAAGCCTTTAGTCAAGCGAGGAATCTTAAAAATTTACAATGAAAACAATTCAGCCAATTCCTCCAACAATGACAAACCAAAATTTTGGCAAAAATACAAGAATAATAGTAATGCCAAACCGGTCTTCAATCTATCAGGAATCACACCCAAGACCAACCAAACCCCAAATCAAAACAACACCAACTAGAACGTGAATCAAAACAACAATCAAAATAATCCTCCACTTAGACTACCATACCAAACATCGAATAATTGCAAAAATTTTACACCTTTGGGTCAATCATACGAATCCGCGTTGAAAGAAATTCTTGTAGAAAATCTCATCACTCTACCTGACACCCAAGGTTTTGAACCGAAAGTGAAATCATCGTGGTGGAATGAGGCCCAATTTTGTGAATTTCATCGATGCAAAGGCCACGTCACCAATAGTTGCATGCAATTAAAACACAAGATACAAGACTTGATTGACAACAAGATCATACAAATAGAGGAACCCCAAACAAACACTGATCATGGGGTATTGAAAAATTCCTTACCCAATTACGACAAAGGGGAATCTTCTACCACAGACGACAAAGGAAAAATTGTGAACTATGTTCATGACACTACCATCTATCATATTTCAGTCGTCAAAGACCAGCCAAATGACATTGAGATCAATAACACACCAGGCCTTGTTGCAACCCATCATCCAATCAATGACACCAACATTCCCTCTAATCCAGTCCATAATATCCAACAAGACATGGCTGCAACAGATAATCAAATTAATGTCATCAAGATCAAGGGAAAACAAGAAAGTGTTCTCATAAACATGACCACAAGGGCACAAACCAAATATTTTTTAAAAGGCAACACTTCCAAAACACCCGTTGCCCCATCTCATAAATATAACATTGTTGATCAGCTTGAAAAGATTCCTGTGCAAATATCAATATTGGATCTCCTTAAAATCTCACCTGCCCATAGGGAGATCTTGGAAAAAGCCCTAGTTGATACAATAGTACCAAATAATTTGGAAGTCTGCACTTTCCAAGCCATGGTGGGACATCTGGTTGTGCCTCATTTCCTGTCCTTTTCAGAAAATGATGATGTATCTCTCGTCCATCCTCATAATGCAGCCCTTCATATTGAAGTCCTAATACATAAAAGTCATGTCAAGTGTGTCCTAATAGACGGAGGGGCCGGTCTTAATATATGTACCTTAAAGCTTGTCTATGCACTAGGGTTCTCTGAAAAATGCAATAGATGCAAGGAAAAAGATCACCATCAAAGCTTATGATGATGAGGAAAGAGCTTCAAAGGGTTTAATTGTATTACCAATTCAGGTAGGGCCAATTCAAAAATATGTGATCTGACAAGTTTTGGATAAATATTTGACATATAATATACTCTTGGGTCATCCATGGATCCATGAAATGCAGGTTGTTCCATCGACATACCACCAATGCTTTAAATTTCCTTGCAATGGGTAAGAGATTACCATTCCTGTTGATTCTAATAGTCCTCAACATTGCAATACCCTTAAGGTTGTCCAAGATGTATTTGTGCCTCATAACCGAGAAGCTCTCGATTCCACATCTAATATCCCCAGTAATTCAATTCAATCCAATCTATTGTCAAATCTACTAACCACATCTTCCAATGAAGGAAGCCAACCAAGTTCCTCATCCAAATAGCCAAAGAAAAAAGGAGAAGCCACCCCTTTTGCGTCCATCAACCCTAAAGCCCAGCAAAACACTTTGGCCAAACAGTTTGAGAAGAAAGTACAAGTCAAAGACAAAGGTGTGGGTGAATATTTCATTGAACAATCCCTCTGCCTCTTATAGTTAACTTCACCAAAATCCTATTGTCAATCATCAACCTCATCACAATCATCCTCACAACCGGCCACCCTTTTTTATGGTCGATTCATAAAATCAAGAACCCAAGTAGAGGAATCTGATTCCAAAGATATTTTGAATTGGCTCTACAAGAATGAAACAGATTCTCAAGCAGCAATGGCTAATGTCCAAACCACACAGTATGGCAAAGGATTCTCAATCTTGGGAAATGGGATATGAGGGACAATGACCTATTGGAAAAAGGAAAGAAGGCATTGTAGAACCCATCCAGTCCATTATAACAAATCCAAAAGATAAGACAGAATTGGGATATAAAGAGCATCAAAAGGATGAAGAAACTAAGGAAGACCTAAAACAAAAGTTTGTTGAACGGATCATACAACTGCAAGCAAGCAATCACTATGAAATTGATTCCAATGAATATGAGTGGGATTCGCTAACAAAAGAGTTGTTTCATGATAAGGACATTGATGTGGTACACAAGTATACCCCCACACTTGAGGAGGGACAAAGCTTGGGATTAAGACCACTTGAATTAGAATCACAAAATATCGATGGCTCGAGTAAAGACGATCAAACTTCGAGTGAGATGGATTACTCAGAAGAGAGCAACATCATAGACCTCGACCTTGCCATAGTATTACTTGGCGATGATGTCACCATTAGGACCCTTATGAGCTCTTACTTGAACCCACCAGACGATTCCCTACCATTGCTACATCTTGAACTCATAGATTGGGACCAAACTAAACCTATTGATATCCCCACCTTTTCAAATGATAAGGCCATCGTCAACTTCCTTTGCGTTGTTAATCTTGAAATAGATTCCACCATTGAACGTCATAACGAAGCTTCCAGACAAGGGAGTGCCAAATTTCCCAGCTGCAAAATGAGTAAAACAAAAGAAAGATCTAATGGTGAAAACCATTCCATGGCAACATCAGATTAAGAAAGAATAAAAATAAAGAGTGCATCTGACGGTGAAAACCTCTCTAAGGCACCGAAGGATGATAAATTTGACACTCTTCCAGAGCACTTCCAAGAAAGATCCAAAGTTTTATTTGAGCCAACACAATCCATCAATATCGGCAATGCAGAAATAGTGAAAACTCTCCATCTAGCAGAATCCAATATGTCAACAGAAAATAAATCAAAGGGCAAGCCATTGTCGACCAACTAGCTGAGGCACCGATTCATGATGATCATCCTCTGCACATCGAATTTCCAGATGTGGATGTCTTAACTGTAACAGCAAAGCAGTGGTTATTGTACTTTGATGGCTCATATACTCAACACGGATCAGGAGCAGGAATTCTATTCATCACTCCCCTATGGAATACTATTATAAAATCATATTGATTGATGTTTCCCTACACCAACAACACGGTGGAATATGAAGCACTCATCATCAGAATCAAGATAGCCATAGAATGGAAAATTACAGAGCTACAAGTCTACGAGGATTCTCAATTAGTCATTAATCAGGTCAATGATGATTACCAAACAAAGGATGACAAACTGATGCCCTATAAAAGGATGATTGATGACTTCAAGAAAGATTTTCTTGACATTAAATTTGATCGAATCCCAAGGATTAACAACAAAGTTGTTGATGTTATGGCTACCATTGCTTCTTTACTATAAATTCTAGAAAAACGAAGTCGTTATGAGTTCATGGTGGGACAACTATTTACCCCTGCCTATGACGATCCTGAGTCCCAACTCATATGCCACCTAATTGATGTTGATACCTTGATCTATGAGAATATTTACACCTACCTAAAGGATAATACCCTTCCTCCCAATCTCTCTTGAAACCAAAAATGAAACTTCATCCACCAAGCTACCCGACATACCCTTATAGCGGATGTACTTTACCGATGAGGTCTTGATGGAACTCTCTTACGATGTCTAGAACGTGACAAGTCTAAAATGGCTTTACAAGAAGTCCATGAAGGTATTTGCAACACTCATTCAAGTGGTATAACCCTTGCTAAGAAACTCCTCTACTTGGGGTACTACTGGTCGAGTATGGAGAGAGAGTCCTTCCAATTTTTCAAAATATGTCATAAATGCCAGATCCATGATAATCTTATCCATGCACTAGCACAAGATTTGCAGCCCTTCACATCAACATGGCCATTTTATCAGTAGGGATTAGATCTGGTAGGTAAAATTCACCCATCTTCGTCTAATGGACACAAGTTCATCATTATAGCCACATAATACTTTACCAAGTGGGTCGAAGTTGCACCTCTAACCACCATCACAGGAAAGCAGATGTCATCGTTCATCCTAAACTACATCATTTGTAGGTATGGTATCCCTCAATCCATTGTCACCGACAATGGTAGACCTTTCAAGAATCAGGACGTACAAGAACTCTGTGAGAGTTTCCATATCCAGCATTGATTTTCTATGCCATATTACCCTCAAGGAAATGGCCAGGCAGAGGCCTCAAACAGAACTATCCTAAAAATTCTAAAGAAAACCGTCAACGATGATGGACATGATTGGCATATCCAACTGAATCATGCTTTGTGGGCCTATCGTACAATCATCTGCACTCCCATAGGATCCACACCATATGCCCTTGTATATGGATCTAAAGTCGTATTGCCCATTGAAGTTGAGATATCATCACTCTAAGTGTCCTTGAAAGGTCTCATTTCAGATGAAGATTACTGAGTGTCTAGACTACAAGAGTTGGAATTGTTGGATGAACATCGTCAGCTTGCAGTGGATCACCTAAAAGCATATCAATAGAGAATGTCTAGGAGCTACAACCACAAGGTCAAACCAAGGACATTTCAGGTAGGGGATTTAGTACTAAAGGAAAATCCCATAATCAGCAGGATCAAGAAAAGAAATGGAAATTTGAGCCCAATTGGTTAAGCCCTTTTGTTATTGTATCAGTGTTTGGATCGGGGGCATATCAATTGTCTACACCAAAAGCAGATCTATTTGAACAACCAATGAACATCCTTCATCTGAAGAAGTTCTACACATAATGCAGTCAGTGCATGTCTAAAAGTCCTGAAAAAATAATAAAAATTAGAAAATGTCTTGAAAAAAAAATGGTCGCCCCGATGAAAACCTGACAAACAAGCATCTTGGTGACAACAAAAAATCAAAAAAATAAAAAATCAAAAGACAAAAAAATCAAAAAGGAAAAATACAAAAAAAAAAACATAAAATCTAAAAAAGTGCAATAAAAAAAAACAAATGGTGAAAACCTAGCAACATGCGCTATTTGTGATAAGTCGGCTTCTCCCTCTATTTGAACAGGTTTTGATCGTCCGCTTTTCACTATCATTGCACATTCAGGCCTATCATAAAATCAACTTCATATCCATATCCAACTATTGTGGTTGTGTCCCACTTTGGCTTGGTTATCATTGCACATATCCATAATAAATCTGGTTTATTTCTCATTGGGGACAAAATCCTAAACTCACTGAGGGAAAATAACCGTTGACCTTAAAACAACAGGCAAGCAAACAACAAGGCAACCTTGGCGAAAACATCAATCACTCTAACCATCAAACTGAACATCAATCAATTGAGCAATCAACCATCCAAATCAAATCAAGCAACAAGACAATCAAATCAATCCTCACTGGATGATCATTTTTTGAATCATGGTTGGATCGCTTTAACACGTATGTTCAATTATTATATCTTGATTGTTGTTATCATTTCTTTGGAGTACCTCGATGATGTCACAAACTAGAGGGGCTATGATCGAGAATGATATTTTTATTTGTCTGTTGTTTGTGATTCAATCATTACTACTGTGCAAATTTTCGCGGGACATGCTCTACAAAATATCATTGATGGTATTCTGAATTTGCATGGGAACATGATTAACTCTTGTTTGTTTACGCAAGTGATGCTCAGGTCATCTTGGTCCAATTATACCTAGATGCTTGTGTTATCTTGCACTATCAAATCTCAATGGAAGTTGTATGGAAGTTGTACTCAGGTCATCATGGTCTAATTATACCATTGATGTTTGTACTAACTTTCAACATAATAAAACACTCAATGATGATACCAAGCACAATAAGTCAAATGGCAACATTGCATAGATAGGATTGCATTCATATTAGTTATGCATTTGCATTATAGATTTTTCCAACGCTGGCAACTCTCAACATGATGTTATCTCTCACTAAAAGATTGAGTACACTTGACATAACAAAAAAAAATCATTCATTTTCATTTCCATATCATATCATTAGAATGTATTATCATGCATCCATCCATATATCCATCATAGTAGTTGCATTATAAAAATAAAGCATTATACATAATACCATCATCATTTATAATTCATATCATACATCGATATCATAATAAATTCATTCTTTTGTTTATAAAAAATACCATTCATATATGCATTCATCATAACAATAGCCATAATAACATCATAATCCATACATTCTCATAATTCATTCACATTCATACATCTAGGTCATATATGTGCATTAGAAAAATACCAAAAAATATAGAAAAGTGCATTACATTCCATTGACATAATAACATTTCATCGCATATAAAAGCATAATCCATGTCACATTGGGGCATAACATAGATTCATCCATACATTTGCATTATCATACATCCAACATATCCAAAGGAAATTCATTCCTTTATCATGTAGTATAAATCATAAACCACCTATCCACACATAACATCATATATTTGCATTCCATAATAAATCATTTCACATTCATTAATCAATATCATTGATATATGCATGTGAAAAATACAAAAATACAACGCATATCATATCATTTACATAACTACATCCATCTCATACATCAAAAATAAATGCATCATCCATAAATGCATAAAATCATACATCATCATCACATTAATGCATCTATGCATAAAACATGGCATAATCATACAGAACATAGCATGATGCATAACACATAAAATAACATGCATCCATCATACACATCCATAATAAAAGCATAACATGTCGATCATAAATCGACATTGCATATCATATATAACCTCAAAATAATAGTGTCAATTATGCAAATGATATCAAATGAGAGATGATACAACATCAAAAATGTAGCAATATCGGGACTCTAAATCAGTATACAATGTCAACTGTGACCTCGAGACCCTGTGGTACTACCCCAGATGTCGCAAGCCTCTCTGACCCTCCAACACCTGCTACCCCTGATGGCCTTGCCCCTGGAGCTCCACCTGGTGGGGCCCCCAGAAGTGGTTGTGTGACACCCCTGCTAGTGGTCCTCGATTGAGTTTGACCAGATCTTGACCGAGCATAACTCACTCTCCTGTCAGTGGGCACTACCTCGTAATACTTGCCTCTGTAATACTCTATCTCCTTGGAAAACTCGTGAAGCTCTCTGACAAGATCCCCTATACCGGCTCCCTCGGCCACTATTTGGAGCCTATCGGCTACAACCATTGTCTTCTCCCCCTGTCGTCTGGAGGCATCCCTCTCTGTTGTCAGGGTGGTAACTTGTGCCTGTGCCTAGGCTGCCTATGCCTATGCTAGTGTTGGTACATGTGTCTGCAACTATCCCTGGGCTTGGGCTAGTTGTGCCTGCAGTGCCTGAACCTGACCCTACAATGTTTGGACCTGTACCTGTAATCCAAAAATTTGTGTCTGATGTTGGTGTGAAGGCATATGAAGTACAACCGATCGTTGTCCACTAGGTGTTGACCTCCTCCTCCTAGGTACAACCCCAAAATCCGGTACCTCTCTCCCACCCCCTCCACCTCCACCATCTCCTCCACCACCTCCCCCATCATCACCCCCATCATCCCCCTCCTCCTCCTTTTCCTCCTCCTCCTCTCCTTCGTCTCTCCTCCTTTATACTGCCTGCCTTGCCCTCCTCCTAACATTCAAAATAGGGGTTGGCTCATTCGGACTCGAGATCCATGGGAAAGGATGTGTATGAAAGTACTCTACATAATCAGCTATCATCTATGCATCAATGATCTCTAGATGATATTGCCATAACACTGGTTGTAAATTGAAATAATCAGCACAAGCGTCATTGTAATCCAAAACTGGCCCCCAATTCGGAATATCCTATCTTCATCGGGCATAGTGTGCCACTCCCTGAGGCATACCCTATACCCTACTGAACCACATGTGTACTTGGCCCACAAGGAATCTCTCAATAATGTAAGGAGTCCTACCAATCAAATATCTTGTACTGCACACAAATGACATCTCGGCATCATCCTCTGCCCATACCTCGCAGTCCACATACGGTCGCCATATCACTGTGTCCATGTCATCCAGGACTCTACACCAATACTCTAACTTGCCCAGCTTATGCTGGAAAATTGGCCTTGTATATCCAAAAACATAGGGTCTCCTTGTTGGTCGAGCCCTCCCTACCACTAGTCATGTGATTGCTATATGCTCCTCGGCCCAGAGTTGTAACAAAGTGCACCCTGTTGTGAGACTGTTGGCACCCAGATACACAACTTGGTCAAGGTCATTGGTCAATTGGGTAGAGGATTCAGTGCATCCCATACTACACTGTGGGTCCATCCTTCGTTCCAAGGGTCTTAGAGAATTCCCAAGTAGTGAACCTACCAAACCCAGCGGATTCCGACCTCAATCACCTATAGGCCACCGACGACAAGTTTGTCCACCCAAGAAGAAGTAGCTTTCAACAGTTACCACCTGGTGACCTTAGTGGTAACGCAAGCTATCTTCTTTATAATCCTAGTTAGCATTGGCATCAATCACTTTCATGCACTCAGTGACTGCCAGTGAACCCCCTCGATACAACGGTTACCTCAGATTATTGTTACCCACACTGATGGGTCCCTACACGTGTAACCTTTCTCATATCATTTATATCCAAGGTAGCCCATAGAAACCCTCACCTCCATGAACTAGGTGAGTATCGGCTAATCGCTAGCAATAGCCCAGACATCAGTCATTGGCATGGTCCAATGACTGCCTGTCACTGCTCAAAATCACAGAGGTTCACACTTGGGTCTTCTCTGGCTTGGTCCTACGGGTGATCTAACAACTCCCTTTGCATCTCTATGGTACTCGAATAGGAACTAATGAATGGATTCAGGTGACTAATTTTTGTAGAGTCTAGACACATATAGGCCATTATTTCATACCCTTAGACCCCTCTTTGGACATGTTAATTATGGGCCTCCAAGGTTGTATTTATTAGTTATAAGTTTGATTTCTTGAACTAAATTTGTAATTTTATCCTTCATAATTTTAATGATTGTCTTTTGGAGCAGCAACATTTTCAATGAGTGTTGAATGTCACTAGGTTACTTTTATTGACAATGGCGGATTTATACTAGTATCTTAAACAAAGGCTCAAAGATTATTTGGATTTTTCTCCCTCCCTTTTGTTTTAGCAGCTATAATGTTTTTGGCCTAACATATATGATGAACATGCCTACTCTTGGGCCCATGAGAAGATCAAGTAAAAGTGGACAGTGAGTTGTTTCATACAACTGAGGGCCAAAGGGAAGGCATTTTGTTGTTGTGGTTTACTTCTATAGGGTTAACTCCATTTGAATGTTAAAGATAGTTGTATACACATAAAAATGGTCTAGAGCACAATTAATTAAATAATTGATATTTAATTAATAAAATCCTAATTCTTCTACTCATATAAATAAATTGATAAATTTATTTATATGGTTCATCCCTTAATTCTTCTATTCAAAAACCATTTTCCTCTTAAATTGATTAAATGTACAAATTAGATAATTTGTCATTTAGTTAATTTCCCTCCATTTAAATTTGAATTTTTAATTCAAATTTGGCACATGTCTCCATATTTCTCTAACTTCCTCCAACTCACACTCCACATCATCACATGTCACATGATTTATTTTAATTCTAATTTCTAAATTAGAAATATTCTTCTAACCTCCTAACCTCCTTAGAGACACATGGCTCCTTCCTTCAATTGATGCTCTTTGACACTTGGAAGATTTGTTCTTCCAAATGGAGCAGCCTCCATGAATTTCTCCAACCTCTTTGTGCTCCATCATTGATGTCTTAGCATCACGATCTTAACCATCCATCTTTGCCACCTCACCCCAGACTTGGAAAAATCCATAAATAGAAGGCAATTCTATAACTTTTCAAGGAGGATTGGATCATAAACTTATGCTACAGAAATCTTATTAGAAAATGAGAGCATTTTGAGAGAATTTTAGTTTAGCATTTGGTATTCTTAGTTCATATTAGTGTTATCATGGAAATTTTAGTTTTAGCATCTTAAATTGTTGCATTTTTATACAACATTTCATTTAGAATTTCATCTTTATCACAGCAATCATCTTATCATCATGTGAATATAGCAACATGTCATCTAGCATTGCAATCAAAAATACCAAAAACATGTAGATGTAGGAATTTAGTCTTGCATTTCATATAGCATCTCGTTTCTTAGGTTGTCATCTTACAGATTCATGTGCAACATACAAACTTGAGAGCGTGAATTGAGAGATCGCTGAGAATAGAGGACAATAGAACGATTTTGAATGAACAGTTATAGCAACTTGTTTTGTTATTTCTATTTCATTAGATGTAATACGTTTCATTGATGTGTGTTTAGTTTTACTAATTACTCCACTACTTTTAAATCCACACAATAGTCAATGAATACAAATATGTGCTACTTTTTGACAGGGTAATATGGCACTGATAATGTTGTTTTAGATACTGCAATGCTCCCTAGTTATACAATAACACACAGTACTTGAAATCATAGTATGGTGTTTTCCTTTAATAATGGACTGCTTATCTACGATGTGCTAAATGGTGGAGAGTAAGGTGTATATTTTATATGCATTGGTGTTGATAGGAATGAGCAAGTTCCCTAGATTTAATATTATTATTATTTACCATTTTCATTTTTCCTTCTACCTTTTAACATGAGAATCATTTTCAATGCCTAACTAAGGATGCAAATTAACTTTATAAATTTTGGAATCGCCATACCCATCCCAATCTTATTTTAGGTGTTGTTAATAATTATGGCGAGTAAGAGCACAATAGTTCCTTTTAATGGAGAATTCAAATTCAGGTTTTTGTACCCTAACTAATGCCACAATTTCTAACCTCTTACACATTTTAGCCTTTATGAGATTCATATGAATACCTTATGCAAATAATAGACAATTAGAAGCTTAGAGAAAACCTGGTTAAGGCGTTGTAGCTAATGTGGGCTCAAGGGAATGATTCTTCCTTGCTCATATGCCTCTCCAAATCCTCTTGGCTCCTTCTAGTGCTCAATCTCACCACTCTAGACTATTATCTTTCCATGCCCTCATTCACTCATTGCTTTCACACACTTCTTTTTTATGCCTTGCAAGCAAGGGGTCGAAATGTTTTTATAGTAGCTTCTGCCTTGAATTATTTTTGCACACACATTGACCTCTAGAGCTTTCCACGACATGGTTTTCATGTTGTTTTAATGGCATGACTTCCTTCTTCAAACTTGCACCCCTTTCCTCATAACTGAGGGTTGTCGGCAGACTATGGTGTGGAGAACTCAATTTTCCCTTCTTCCCAAAAAAAATCGTGACTCCTTCCACTCACAGCTAATCCTTTTATTTTATTTTATTTCTCTTGGTTTCATCTTTTTTATTTTTATCCTTGGCTCATCGCTTTGGCTTTAATATTTTATTTGCTACTATTTCTCTCTTATTTTGAATTTATATTTTTATTAAATTCTCTTATGTCATAGGTATTATTTTATTTTTATTTTTGAATGGTAAGGTTTGGGATTTAAATTGGCAGGCATCATTTGTTATTGTATTCTTTTAATTTTCCTTATGGATCGATTCAAGGGTGGTCAAAAGGGAGTAAGGAGGTTAATTATCCTACTAGCAAGGCTAAGAAATTATATCAATCAAGCTTGACTATCAATGGCAATTAAACTCTTAATTTGAGGTGAAATAACTGGAATGTCTCAACTTCCAATTAGTCAAATTAGGCTACTAAGTTTGAGGTTCCTTCCTGGAATAGGTTGTCAAGTCCTTTTGTTGAACCCCGAACACCTGCAAAACTCATCCACATTCTCACAAAAAAAATAGTACCTGGCTAGCCCAATAAACATGTAGATATATCCATGGAAAAATCAAATAACACCATTACATTCGTAAATAACAATTATTTAGTAATTGTTCCAAATGACCATTTAAAGTGTTTAAGTCTATTATATTAGTATTTAAGTTCTTAGGGTCATGCAAAATAAGGTTGCAATCATAGTTTCAAGTTCAAAGTTTTGCCTTCGTCCAAATTACATTGGGATGACAGGAGATTAACACAAAATAAAGTCTAGTGTCTATGGGGAATGTGACATTCCGCCCCCCTTAGGCTAAGTCATCTCGGCTTAGTTAAAGAGGTGGGGGTATTCTTGATTGATAATTTCTTTGTCTTCCCAAGTGGCTCTACAATCCCATATTGGTCCCGAAGGACCTTAACCTATTGTATGGTGTGGTTGCGCGGTGTGATATTACGCCTATCCATTATTTATCTAGCCTCTTCTACCTGTAGTGCATGCCAATCAATAACATGGGTCGGGTGAAGTACATATTTCTTGAGAAAAGACACATGAAACTCATTATGTATACGAGAGAGAGATGGGGGAAGAGCTAGTCGATAAGCCACATGAGTAATTTTCTCTATAATGTCAAACGGTCCAATGAATCAAGGGGACAAATTGGCTTCCTTTCCGAATTTTATCGATCTCTTTTGGGGTTTAACATGAAGGAACACTTTGTCCCTTATTTCAAATTCTCTTGGGGTTATTTTTGCATCTGGATAGCTCTTTTGGCGATCTGAGGACTCTTGTAATATTTCCTTGGTAACCTTTAATTGTCGATCATATTCCTAAAGTATCTCAAGTCCTATATGGACTCTATTGTCCAATCCATCCCATCCAATTGGTGTTATGCACTTCCTGCCATAAAGTGCCTCAAAGGGTGCCATTCGGATGGAAGCCTGGTAAGTGTTATTATAAGAAAATTCCACCAATGGCAAGTATTCTTCCCACTTGGTTGGTTGGTCCATGGCGTACATTTGCAGCATATCTTCCATAACTTAGTTGAATCTCTTTGTTTGGCCATTTGTTTCTAGGTGGTAGGTTGTGCTGAAGTTGAGTTGAGTCCCCAAGGCTATCATTAAGGTAGTCCAAAATCGAGAGGTAATTAATTTATCTCTATCTGAGATGATTACTTATGGAACCCCATGCAATCTAACAACCTCTTTAAGAAATTTTCTTGCTATGGTTTGGGCATCGTCCTTAATATTACCAAGTATAAAATGTGTCACCTTGGTCAATTGATCAACCACCACTAGGATACTATCATGTTTAAGATGAGTTTTTGGCAAACCTACTACAAAGTCAATCGAAATTACTAACCATTCGTGTTGCGGTACCTCATTTGGATATAATACCCCTGCAGGATGGCAATGCTCGACTTTAACTCTCTAGCATTCTAAGCACTTGGCCACAAAATTTTCCACGTCCTTTTTCATTCCTGGCCAAAAGTAGACAGATCTAAGATCCACATACATCTTGGTCACTCCTAGATGTCCCTGGTATGGTGCATTATGGCTATCTTGCAAGATTCTTGTTCTCAATCCCCCTTCTTCGGGTACCACAATTCGACCTTGGTATCTAAGGATACCTTCTTTTCCCATAGAGTATTGTGTCAGTTTCATTGGTTGCTCCATTTCTAGCTTCATTTGCTGGAAAAAGGGATCCATTCCTTATTTTTGCTTGAGAGTATCTAATAGGTTGATTTTTATTTGCGTAATAGCTACCAAACTAGCCCTACGAATTAAGGCATTTGCTACACAATTTTCCTTTCCCTTAACATAAGATATGTCAAAATCATAACTACTCAAGAATTTTACCCATCTTCTTTTGTGATCATTAAGGTCAGGCTGGGTGAATAAATATTGGAGTCCCCTATGATCTGTATTTAATTTTAATGGTCTCCCTATTAGGTAATGCCTCCAAATTTGTAAGGCATGAACAATTGTAGCCAATTCCAAATCATAATTAAGATAATTGAGTTCATGATCCTTTAGCTTGTAGGACTATAAGCAATTACTCAATCATCCTACATTAAAATTCCTCCTAGACCCTCCAATGAGGCGTCAGTCCATACTACAAAATATTTTTCAAGATCAAGTACTTGCAAAATAGGAGTTGTGGTTAAGGCTCTTTTTAACTATTGGAAGGCCATTTCACACTTTTTTGACCATTCAAACCTTTTTCGTTTCCATTGCAAGGAGGTTATGGGGTTGTCAACCTTGGAGAAGTCCTTCACAAACCTTCTATAATACCCTGCCAATCCCATAAAACTCCTTACCTCCGACACAGTTTTAGGTGTGTGCAATTCCACTATGGCTTGAATTTTTGAAGGATCAACATAAATCCCTTCTAAGGATTGGATGTGCCCCAATTATTGTATTTTGGGTTGGAAGAAAGGGCATTTTCTCAACTTTCCATAAAGCTTATGTTCTCAAAGCCTCTCAAGCACAATTCTCAAGTGTTCCTCATGTTCTACTGGATTCTTAGAGTAAATCAAGATGTCGTCAAGAAAGACCAACACAAACTTATTCAAAAAGTAATGGAATACATGGTTCATAAGACTCATAAATGTTGAAGGAGCATTGGTTAGGCCGAAAGGTACCACTAGGAAATCGTAGTGACCATACCTGGTTCTAAACGTTTTCTTGGGAATATCTTCCTCCCTGATTCTTAACTGATGGTACCCCGATCTTAGTTCAATCTTAGAGAAGATAGTAGCTGCCTTCATTTGATCAAAAATGTCATCAATTCTAGGAAGAGGGTATCTAATTTTAATATTTACCTTGTTGAGCATCTTGTAATCTATGCACAGGTGTAGCGTCCCATCTTTCTTTTTGATGAATAACACAAGAGCTCCCCATGGAGACACACTAGGTCGGATCATACCTTTGTCCATAAGTTCCTGCAATTGTGTTTTGAGTTCTTGTAGTTCAACTATGTTCATTTGATAAGGAGCTCTAGAAATAGGCTCTGCTCTTGGAACCAATTCAATAGAGAAAGTCAAATTGACGCTTAGGGGGTAATCCTGGCAATTCTTTAGTAAATACATCTTGGAACTCTTGGAGTATTGGGTGGTCTATAATACTTGGAGCGTGATCTTCACCACCTTCCTCTACCTTAGTTAGGAGTTTGCATCCCTTCCTCATAGCACATTTGTCTTGCATTGTTGAGACTGTTAAAATACTTTTTTGGCCTTGGCACTCCTTGAAGCACCACTAGACTCCCATGATCATCTCTACACTTAATTTGTTTATGATAATAGTCAAAAGTGACTCAGTGCTCCCTAAACCAGTCCATCCCTAGTATCACATCATATGATCCTAATTGGGTAACCAATAAGTTCACTTTGGTCCATATACCTCCTATGCCAAGTTTGATGTCCCTTAAACAAAAATCTACCCTTTGAGTCTTACCAGACCCAAACTCTACCTCCATCTCCTCTCAACTTAAGCAATTAAGGCTAACATTGCATTTACTCAACACATCGGGAGATACAAAGCTATGAGTTGCTCCTAAATCAGCCAAGATAATGATAGGTTTCCCATAAAAAGTACCTAAAAGCTCTAGTAAAGAAGCTTGGTTATTGACCTCTTGCTTGTCCATGGTTGCATAGATCTTGGCGGTTGGCTTAGTGTGTTGATTTGTCCTCCTAGGGAAATATCTCTTAAAGTGGTTGCCTCTGCATATCCAACATCCTTCTTGGTTTTCCATCTCCTTCCTTCTCTAATCCCTTTAGGAGTTTGCTGGAGTCTCCAGTTTTGATGGCTTATGCCACCTTTCCTCCCTATTCTTAGAGGGTGCTGCCTTGGAATTCTGATTTTCTCCTTGGCTCCTCTTGAATTTTCTTGGGTTTTGTTCCACTCATAGGCCCTTCTTATATTCCTCATTATCGATACGAGTAAAGGTGGAGGAATTTTTTCTTCTTTCTTGCTTACTTCTTCGCTTTTCTTGGGGGATGGTAGCTACTTCCACTGCCAGACTCAAATTCTTAGATCGAGCGAGCTTAGTGGTGTACATCAAGATTTTTTTCAAACCAAGGATGAACTTGTTCACTCTATCTTCCTACTCCTTGAGGTAATGCACATATCATAGTAGGCTCATAAATTTATCTTTATACTCGCTCGTCGTCATGGTTCCTTGATACAATGAGTGAAACTCTGTCGTTTTCTAATCACGATGTCGGGAAGACAAATACTCCTTGCAAAACTACCTCTCAAATTTTTCCCATGTTAAATCCTTTAGATCATACCCTTTTATGGCTAAGAGATGGTCCCACCATAGAGAAGCTTTTCCTTCCAAGTGATATATTGCCAATCTAGCTTTAGTATTGGTATCCATATCAATCAGCCCAAAATACTTGTTCATTCCAATCAGCCAATCCTCTACAACATCTCCACCACCTGTCCCATCATACTTTGGTGGTTGCCTTTTCTTCAACTCCCTGATTAAGGGGTCCTTTCTTTCATACCCATGTCGGTTTATAGATGATGGGCCACGAACTGGTATGCGAGAGTTATTTCCATGGTCGAAATCTGAGGGTTCTTCCTCCATTGCCCATTCTTCAATGCCCAAACCAGTGTTATGGTTTGTCCCTTGTTCCCTTTGCCTTGATAATTCCTTTTATCCATTGCTCCTGAGAAGCTATTTTGGCCTGAAGTGCATTCAGTTCAGCATGAAGTTCCTCTGGAAACTTTACTGGTGGAGGGGTTATGTTTTTGCTAGCACGTAAGATCTCGGCTAGACTGGGACTTGCTTCCCTCCTAGACATCCTCCTCATAGTGAGTATGTTCAAGTTTTCTAGTTGAAATAACAAGGTGCCAAATTTAGTCATTTTTATTAGTCAAGTCCCATACCATGAATTTGTTTAAGAAAAGATTCATTTCAAACTATTGGGAGTGCAATAAGGAAATTTGATCAACTAGTTAATCATCATTCATACATAGGCAAATTTTTCACATATCACATAGCAAGAGCATAAAACTCATATCACTTATAAATTCATATTGGTATATATATATATTTACATTCATATTTCCTTCTTATACACATAATAGCACGATGTTATTTAGTTAATACGTTAACCATCGTGATTACATATGTACATAGTTTTTCCTCCTTGGCTACATTTTCTATTCTTCAATGGGATCTTCCTCCTCAGAGGGTTCTTTTGTTACATTCGCCTTGGAGTGTACTCGGTCATATTCTGCTATGACCTCCTTAGTCAGTGTCAAGGCGTAACGCTCACATCCAAAGGGGAAATCTCTAACAACAGATGATTTGGTCTTTACTGTTGATTCCTTAACTCAAGAGGGGCCTTCTTTGTCTTTTTCCTATTTGTCCTTCATTCACTTAAGAGTGCAGGCCAAGGTCTCTATGTTGGGTATTATCTCGATTTCACTCAGAGGTACGGTCTTCTTAGGTTCCTCAGGTATAGGTAATGGTTTTGGTTTCCCTTAGGTTTTCTTGGGGGATCTACGTTGGCCTTTCCTTCCACATACCATGGTTGTAAAATCAAAGAAGATTTTTATTAGACACAGAATATATGGGTGCCAAGGTCCAAAGTTTGAACCTGGGTGCTTCGATACTAATGTAAAAATCTAGCCATGAGAGCAGTTTTTTTTTTTAATACTATACAATTCACATATAAGCATCCCAACATTCACAATCATTAGCAACAAATCTAGATAGGATTACACAGTTAAGATGTCCGAAAAACCAATTATCAAAGGGAGAATCTTGATTTAGATTACTTGGTATGAGCAGATGTTGAAATGCATAATTGTCTTGGCTTTTGCTTCCTCGTGGGGTGCAACACTCCCAACCATGTGAACCACAACCCAATCCACCCCAACCAAGTGGACCCAACAAGCTATTTTGGGACATACCTAAAATTGATTGGGTTGAGGGCATGAAGGGTAACTAACAAGGTCAAGCTCAGTTGTGAAGAGGCTTCGATGCATCCCATACTACATCCTAGGTCTGACCTCATCACAACGGTATCGATTCAAAGGTGAGGGCAAGATAGGTAGGTAAATATGAGGAAGACTCGCCACTATCCCAACTAGAGCATCCCATAGAAAGGAATGACAGTGCATTGTGCACTACACCAGGGGTCCCATTCAATTCTTGGTCTTCTACACTAAGTGGGGTCGATGTATGGGTCAAGGTCATTGGTCAACTGGGTGGAGGATTTGGTGCATCCCATACTACACTGTGGGTCCATCCTCCGTCCCAAGGGTCTCAGAGAATTCTTAAGTAGCGAACATACCAAACCTGACGGATTCCGACCTCAATCACCTATAGGCCACCGACGATGAGTCTATCCACCCAGGAAGAAGTAGCTTCCGACAGTTACTACCTAGTGACCTTAGTGGTAATGCCAGCTATCTTCTTCACAATCCTGGGTAGTACTAGCATTAGTCACTTTCGTGCACTCAGTGACTGCCAGTGAACCCCCTCCACACAACGGTTACCCTGGATTATCGTTACTCGCATGGATGGGTCCCTACCTGTGTAATTGTTCTCGTATAATTTATATCCAGGGTAGCCCATAGATACCCTCACCTCCGTGAACCAGGTGAGTGTCGGCTAGTCCCTAGCAGTAGCCCAGACATTGGTCATTGGCACGATCCAATGACTACTTGTCAATGCTCAAAATCTCAGAGGTTCACACTTGGGTCTTCTCTAGCTTGGTCCTATGGGTGATCTGACAACTCCCTTTGCATCTCTATAGTACTCTGATAGGAACTAATAAATGGATTCAGGTGACTAATTTTTGTAGAGCCTAAACACATATAGGCTATTATTTGCTACCCTTAGACCCCTCTTGGACATGTTAATTATGGGCCTCCAAGGTTGTATTTATTAGTTATAAGTCTGATTTCCCGAACTAAATTCATAATTTTATCATTCTTTCACAATTTTAATGGTTGTCTTTTGGGGTAGCAACATTTTCAATGAGTGTTGAATGTCACTAGGTTACTTTTATTGACAGTGGCGAATTTATACTAGTATCTTGAACAAAGGCTCAAAGATTATTTGGATTTTCCTCCCTCCCTTCTGTTTGAGCAACTATAATGATTTTGGCCTAACATATATGATGAACATGCCTACTCCTGGGCCCATGAGCAGATCAAGTAAAAGTGGACGGCAGGTTGTTTCATATAGCTAAGAGCCAAAGGGAAGGCATTTTGTTGTTGTGGTTTACTTCAACAAGGTTAACTCCATTTGAATGTTAAAGATAGTCAATGAATACAAATGTGTGCTATTGTTTGATAGGGTAATATGGCACTGATAGTGTTGTTTTAGATACTTCAATGCTCCCTAGTTATGTAATCAGACCCGGTACCTCATAGTATGGTGTTTTCCTTTAATAATGGACTGCTTATCTACGATGTGCTAAATGATGGAGAGTGAGGTGTATATTTTATATGCATCGGTGTTGATAGGAATGAGCAAGTTCCCTAGATTTAATATTATTATTATTATTTACCATTTTTATTTTTCCTTCCACATTTTAATAGGAGAATCATTTTCAATGCCTAACTAAGGATGCAAATTAACTGTATAAATTCTGGAATCACCATACCCATTCCAATCTTATTTTAGGTGTTGTTAATAATTATGGTGAGTAAGAGCACAGTAGTTCCTTTTAATGGAGAATTCAGATTCAGGTTTTTGTACCCTAACTAATGCCACAATTTCTAACCTCTTACACATTTCAGCCTTTATGAGATTCATATGAATACCTTTTGCAAATAATAGACAATTAGAAGCTTAGAGAAAACCCGGTTAAGGCGTTGTAGCTGATGTGGGCTCAAGAGAATGATTCTTCCTTGCTCATATGCCTCTCCAGATCCTCCTGGCTCCTTCTAGCGCTCAATCTCACCACTCTAGAGTATTCTCTTGCCATGCACTCATTCACTCGTTGCTTTCACACACTTCTTTTTCATGCCTTACAGGCAAGGGGTTGTGTTTTTATAGCAGCTTCTACCTTGAATTATTTTTGCACATTGACCTCTGGAGCCTTCCACGACATGGCCGCCATGCTATTTTAATGGCACGGCTTCCTTCTTCAAACTTGCACCCCTTTCCTCATAAATGAGGGTTGTCGATAGACTAAATTTGCCCTTCTTCCCAAAAAAATCAGGACTCCTTCCACTCACGGCTAATCCTTTTATTTTAATTTTTTTCTCTTGGTTTTATTTTGTTTATTTTTATCCTTGGCTCATCACTTTAGCTTTAATCTTTTATTTGCTATTATTTTGAATTTTTAAATTCTCTTTTGTCATAGGTATTATTTTATTTTTATTTTTATTTTTGAATGGTAAGGTTTGGGATTTAAATTGGCAGGCATCATTTATTATTATATTCTTTTAATTTTCCTTATGACTGGATTCAAGGGTGGTCACAAGGGAGTAAGGAGGTTAATTATCCTACCGACAAGGCTAAGAACTTATATAAATCAAGCCTGACTAGCAAATGGCAGTTAAACTCTTAATTTGAGGTGAAATAATCAGAATGACTCAACTTCCAATTAGTCAAATTAGGCTACTAAGTTTGAGGTTCCTTCCTGGAATAGGTTGCTAGTTCCTTTTGTTGCGCCCCGAACACCTACAAAACTCATCCACATTCTCACAAAATTCCTGGTTAGCCCAACAAACATATAGATATATCCATGGCAAAATCAAATAACACCATTGCATTCATAAATAACAATTATTTATTAATTGTTCCAAATGACCATTTAAAGCATTTAAGTCTATTATATTAATATTTAAGTTCTTAGGGTCATGCAAAATAAGAGTGCAATCATAGTTTCAAGTTCAAAGTTTTGCCTTCGTCCAAATTACATCGAGACGACAAACGATTGACACAAAATACTGGGCATTTCTCAACCATTTCCCATACATTTTGTCATGGTTACTTCTTAAAGAAATTGTACCTTAGTTTGAGGCTAAGATACTAGGAAAAACATCAATTAATGTAAATGATTGGATCACTTCATAATAATTTTAAAATTACTATTTATTTATCTATTTTTAAAATTATTATAAATATATATTATATATTTATTATGATTATTTTAGTACTTAATAATTTATTAGTCAATGTTTTACAATAAAATTATTTTTTAATATATAATAATTTTACTATTTTATTTATTTGATTATATAAACATCTAATTCTCTTTCCTCTTTATACATTGTATATAAACTATAAGATTTACTATTACAATAACTTGAATTTCTTTTATAAATTGACAAAATCAATTTATAGATTTATGCATAGAACATGTAGATAATTCATAATAATTGTTTTTATTTTTTTTATTTGAACTTTTTTTAATCACATTATAAGAATTATGTAAAAAAAAAAATTACTAATTTATGTATTTATTTAGATGTAGATTTTCTATTTCCCAATAGTTATGGTAGAACCCAATAGTTATGAAAGAATCCAGGTAAACAATAGAGGAAAATAAACAAGCATTACTGCTTAATCATGGCACCTAACAGTAGATATTAGATATGTTAGGACTAAACATACAAAGTTCAGATCTTATTAAGGCCCAAACGATAGCTTCCACTCAAAATGAAGACCTTGAAACAAATTGAAGTCCTCGTCACAAGCATTACTGCTTAATCATGGCAGCTAAAAGTAGATATTAGATATGTTAGGACTAAACATACAAAGTTCGGATCTTAGTAAGGCCCAAACGACAGCTTCCACTCAAAATGTAGACCTTGAAACAAATTGAAGTCCTCATCACATCGAAAATGAGATGGAAAAAAAGGGAGTGATTTTGGTATGTTCCAACACATTTCCACTGTACATGACAAAGATAGATGTGATGCTACCTTTCAAATAAAATTACATTAAATAATGATTTTTCAAAATGACTAACTGCCAATTGGGTGTCCGCCCAATTCTATGAATAATTATATAATCAATTATTGTTAATATTCAACAAACTCACCAAAAATGTGCATCCAATGGCATTAAATTACAGCCCGAGAGAAGATCAAGTTCACAAGTTGCAACTTGCAACTTGCAACAAATTATTGCCGTTCTACCTTGATAAAGTATTTGACCTTTCATTTGGTAGGCATTTGCATCAACCATTGACACAGCAGTTTCTTGAGATCATAATCAGCCTGATTCTTGCCCCGGATACTCTTATTACAAAATGGAATTGAGAGGCACAAATTGAAGCAACCAAAATTCAATTGACAGGCAGCAACACTGTGTGCCAAAATAAAGAAACAATAGGAAAGATGACGACTGACTGAAATTGCAAAATTATTGCCTTGATAACAGCAATCATACCATGAATCAAAAGCCACAAGCTTCACTTCCATTCACACTATACAGGAACAGGTAAAGGTATTTGTCGATGATTTTCCACCATGGGCAAGACATCAATGTTCCGCGAGCTTCTATGCTGGAGTCTTTGATGTAATGCCTCAGATATCTGGACGTAAAATTCCTCATCCCATCTATTGATCAATGAAGGATCTTCAGCATAACATATATAAATGGACGTCACCGCACTTTCTACTACAACAAGAGTCAAACCAACCTAGATGATAAAAAATGTCAGTTGCAGTCACAAGAATAATAGCACTTTCCTAGTGAATAGTTAATAGCTGAAATCAGCAATAAGCGAAAAGAAAAATGAAATGTGCATGACGCATAATTGAATCGCATACAAAATGTCTACCATGCTACTTCAAATATTCAGAAAACTTTTGCTAACATAACTACATCCCCTTTTTCACTGCAATATGCGATGTGAATTTTAACTTTTAATTCAAATGCAGAATAATTTTAAATTTCTAAGAATGCAACATTTGTAAGTCTTTGATAACCTCAAGTTTCAACATCATACACTATGTCGTATTATGCAAATAGGTAAATGAAACACAAAAAGAAATAGTGAGCTCAACTCAATTTTAAAAAATTTTAGCTGAGCAATATTGCTTGTGAATTATTTGTGGCAAATGCTTCAATCTTGGATAAATGTAATCTTTGCACTTGTTTATCTGAACTGAGAAGTTTACAATTCATGTGTCTTTGACCAGTGTTAAACACATTCAAGCTTCCAGGCTAACACAGTTCACAATGTGCAGCCTCTTGTTATGGATGGGTGAGCCTACATCATTTTCAAAATAATAGTGTTGAGTGTAAAGCTCTATGCATACACGCATACATGTCTTGAAAGCAGATATGAAACTCTTAATTCTGATATCATAATATTTTATGTGAAGAACAGGATGCGATGCTACCCCATAAACATTTTTTTAAAGCTGTCATACTATTTGGGATTCTTAGACCTCAAATGAAAGCACTCTTCAGTCCCTCCACTGTCTCAACCATCACCCTAATTTTCTCATGCCATCATATTGTCTTCTAGCAGCTTTTACAGCTTGAAATCATTGACCAAGCCAAAGTATTTTTGATGGCCATCCTCCATAATGCAACAGTTCAATTAATTTTTGTTCTTTCCTTGCACAGGTCTCTGTATAGCTTTTTACACTTGGCTGAGCGGCAGCTCCTATTGGTGCCTGAAATGATTTTTATTATTAGGAAATTATTCTTTTTTATCTGTCCTATTGATAAACATGCAGTGAACCATGGGATGTGTCCCAAGCCCTACCCCTGTCTAGCAGTTTCCAGCATTTTTGGGATGGGTATGAGACACCCCTATGTCATCCCCATTTTGAGGACATTTGTCCCTTGGATGCATGAGCATCTTGCTAAACATCTCAACTGTCACTTCTGCAATTTTCCCTTCAAAGGAAGCTATCCTAGGGCTTACAGTCACCTTCTATGATTACTTGGAGATGGGTTGAGAACTTGAGATTATGCAACAAAATACATTTGATGAAAGGACTGAAATGACAACCCTAAATGATCCATAAACTAGGGAAGTTATGCTGCAGTCCCACTCATCAACAAACGAATTTAATGAGAATCTCTCAAACTACCTCAACATACACCAATACCACCCATAGTGGATACCTATTGCCATGACGTGCAAATCAAGAAAAGACAGAACATCTCAAACATGCAGAAATAAAACAACCTTGCAATCATACACACAATTGCAAAAACGAGTTTAACTATGGAGAAACCCTTGAATGGGAATAAAAACAAGTCCTAAAACCTCTAACACTTGCAGCTGTGGAAGTGAAAGACTAAAACCTCTGTAAAAGGGAGAGATGGACTTCGACCACCAACTCCATACAAGACTCTGCTACTCCTCACTTGCAGCAGTCCAAAACATGTTACATTAGACCAACGGCTCAGTATGCAACCTGTTGAGAGTGAGTTGTTACCACTGCCCAAACAAGGACAACAATGGCCACTCAGATGGATGCCTTAACTGCTTCGCTACACATGCAGCAGCATACTTTCTCCTTCTTTCAGCAGCCTCTGCTAACTAGCCTTAGCTTCCTTGGCTTTAGCTAATGCAGCCAATCAGCCCCCAAAGCAATGGCTTCACCTACCATAAAACAAGGATGCTTCTCTCTTCCTTCAACAGTACACCTTCTGCCCATGTCCAACAACTCTTGGACTTGTCTCTTCACCTCCTCATTCTCCATAGTGATGAGGACACAATAATACCATCTTTTACCTTTTCAACTTAACAATCACACTAACATCAATTGCTCAATATCAATAACAAGAACACACGATTTACGTGGAAACTCTTACGGGAGAAAACCACGGCAAAATATTGTTTTTTATATAAATCTCGTTTACAATCTTTGTAGGCACCAACCTACACGAGACACCAATCCCCTCTTATAAAATTTGTGAGCACCAACCCACTAGAGACGTCAATCCCCACTGATAGAATTTGTAGGCACCAACCCACTGAAGACACCAATCCCCACAATTGAGCACCAACTCAGCAAGAGGCATCAACCTCTCCAATATGAGGCACCAACCTCGTCAATAGGGGGCACCAACCTCTTCAATAGAATCTTGTTTTCTTGAGAATAAATCTTCTTTACAAATAGCCTTAAATGATCTCCTTTTATATTCTCCTCAAAATCTTCACACAAATCCGCATGTATTCTCTTTCTTAAATATTCATACATAAATCTGTATATATTCTCTTTCTTAAATCTTTATACATAAACCTGCATATATTCTTCTTCATAAATCTTCATGTTCTTGAATGATATATCTTTGTGTCTCACACACTTCCCTTCCTCACAAATCTACTTGTATGATATTACATTTATTCCACTTTCCTCGCACATTTTTTATTCCCTTTTATATCTTCATATTTCTATGAAGAGATGCATCCTTTCAAAGATAATGACCCTTCAAATAGTCATGACTCCTCTTAAATGATAATTGTTGTCTTTTCACATATCCATAATAATATATATTTTTATCCTCTACACACTTCTCTCTTGACTAGTAGATCTTCCTTTCTATTCCACGCTCTTCTCTCTCTCACTTTCCATAAGCTCTATTTATATCTATACATCTCAATGAAGAGTTGCATCTCTTTGAAAAGAGAGAACTCTTTAAAAGGACGTCTTTTTGTTAAGACTAATTGCTGTCTTTTAATACTTTTTTTTTCTCTTTTTTATTTCTCCTTAATGGTTGCCTTTGAATGATCTGTTGGACTAACCGTCAGCATCTCCCTTCGGGTTCGCGACATGGTTTAACCACCTCCCGTGGATCTTAACTGACACTTGTATCGGGCATTGACAGGTCGATCTTTTGGTGCAACGGCAAGGCCAACATGATCTATTATTTTCTTATTCTTCAATGGGCATAGCTCTTCAACATGTCTCTTGACTATTCTTAACCAAATCTTCAATTAATAATATTCATTCACTTCATTCTTCTATATTCCTCTTATTTACTTCATGCTACACATTCTAATTCCATACACTTCTTCTTTGAATGTTAAAACCTTCTCTCTTTTATTCCTCACTCTTGAATGTCAAAACTGTCAGTTTCACCCACTCTTCATCCCATGGAATGACTTCTCTTATACATCTTGTCTCATCATGAGACACAACCCTTCACCATACCCTTGTGACTCTTGGTTAAAACTAATCTTTAGTTAATTAATTAATTTCTTTATCATTACACACACTTCTCTTTTCTACTCCTCTTCTTATTTAATCTTCTCACATCTCAAACTACACACATCTTTCTCTCCAACTTCTCTTTACATTTATATCCTCCTTATGCCTCTTCATGAAGGGTGGCATTCCTTAGACAAGAGACGACCTTTTGAATGATCATGTCCCTTTGTTAACAAACTTCTCTATGCTGCACTTTGAGTCTTTATTGATTTTTTCTTTTAAGGCTTGATTTATTTCCTCAATTGCTGCCCATAAATAACCTTAATGAATTCCTATCCTTTCATAATGAATCGTTGTTTTTCTTTTAATGTATGTGCTGCTCTTCTTAATAATATGTTCACTTCTCTTCTTAACATTAATTGCTGCACCTTATGTTAATCGCTGCCCATAATAATGATCTCTATTGCTGCCTCATGCTGTTCTTAACTCTTCAATATTATTGCTGCTCCTTACTTATTAATCATAATCGCTGCTTATCAAATATGTTCGCTGCTCTTCATAATATCATTGCTGCACATTATCCTTCAATAATTGCTCTCATCAAAACAATAACTATATATTAATTAGGCATGGGTATTTTAAACTTTGACGCCAAAGCACGGTCTTACACATTGATATATGGATATCATGAGACTTGATGTCATCTGAAGATCATTGTGATCCTTAAGAGATAATCATGGTGGATAATTATATCCGTGGATATGCCATGAATTATGGTAGACATCATGTGACTTGATGTCAGTGCACATACCATAATGAAGATGTGTTATGGAGAATGTCATGTGACTTGACACTTTCAAAAGCATACCATATCTTCTGATATCACGAGTTAGGTGATATCACTTTTCTTGATGGAAGTTATCCTCCCTAGTTAAAGAGGGAGTGTTGAATAATGAAGATGTGTTATGGAGAATGTCATGTGACTTGACACTTTCAGAAGCATACCATATCTTCTGATATCACGAGTTAGGTGATATCACGTTTACTTGATGGAAGTTATCTTCCCTAGCTAAGAGGGAGTATTGCATAATAAAGATGTGTTATGAAGAATGTCATGTGACTTGACACCTTGAGAAGCATACCATATCTTCTGATATCACGAGTTAGGTGACATCACTTTATACTTGTTTGAAGTTTATCCTCCTCGCTAAGAGGGAGTGTTGATAATAAATAGCATCGGTCAGATAAAGGACTTTGATCTTGCATTTGAAACAAGTATTAAATTAAATGGAGAGACATGCCCCTTGAGCCGACATGTCTCCACTTTGAGGAGACACATCCGCTCATGGGACGTGTCTCCCACTTTGATATAAATATCTACTCCTTCCTCACTTAAACGATATGGAAATCAACAGATGTTGTTTACTTGTGAGGATCAACAGTTACAGAAAGCAAAATTTAATCATTTCATCAACATGGTATCAGAGCCACGTTTGGGAAGATTCGATTGAATTCTTGAATTTTATTGTGGTAGTCGATTGACTGATCGTCGTTGTCTCTTTTATACTTGTGGAAATAGACGTGTATTTCAAAGAATGACCATTCCGCTGGCAATGTCTTGACCACTTAATAAGGCACGCGTTCAATACTGAACATTCCGCTAGCAATGTCTTTTAATCATATTTGGCGTATTTTAATGGGGGATGCGGACTGGTTATTCATCACGGAAAATTATTATAGTTGGTTTTGATAACTGGAAACTGAGAACAAAAACTCTCAGATCCTGAGCCTGGCTTGGAAGGAACCCCAGTCAAGGCATAGTTCGTTGAATTTCTTATTTTCTAGAAATGATAGATTGCTATGAATGTCGGGTTGTTTTCATAGGCAAAAGGGAGTCGGGCTATTGTATGTTATCCTTCTGTAGATGCGACTGGTTCATTCATTAATCGAAGCGGCTTTTCTTAGATTGTCATTGCTAGTGTCTATATATATATCGGGCCAATTTCATCAAGTTTGCCATCCCGTAAATGATTGTCTTTGCCGCTTCTATATATACAACAATTTGATCATTTCTGGAGACTGTATCTGCGATTGGAGTTTGAGGAATGGGTTCTCTTAAGGAAGCGATGAATGCTTGCTCTGTATAATCTCAAAATTCATGGGTTCAGTTACTTATAGCGTAGTCTCCATTTGGCTTGATGTGGTTTCGTTGCTACCAAACGTTTGAATGCTCATATTACTTGCTGAGACTGTTTCTTTGTATACTCCCGTATATCTCCTGGGGAGCATTGGTTGGTGTCGTATGTGTCATGTGTACTGGAGCAAGGAGTCGAGGAGATCGGCGGAATCTATGAATTCCCATCGACATTGAGAATTGGCATTTCATTTATGAATGGAAACAGATATTTGCTATCCCCGTGAAGTTACGGTGTTCTGAGATGAATACAAATATTGGCGGAAGTGTCCCAGAATATATATATGCCAAGCACCGGATACGCTATTGTCTAGTATGCTGAATTGAACATACATCATATTCACGGAAGAATGGGATTAACAAAGGCGTTGGGCTGTTGTAATTGCCGAGTGCACATACTCATTTGGAATAAGACAAACAATTATAATGATTCTGCCCTTTAATGTATGCCATTGGGAAAGGAGTTAGTGCTACCGTGGAGAAATTGCCACCAGGGAGTCAGGGACTTGGGTCTGCCGCATTATTGGAGTGTTGTTGAAGTCTGAAGGAGGTGTGAACACTTCTAAAAATTGCAACTTATGCCAGGTTTATCATAATGCACTGTTGTCAATCATTGACTTGAAGGTGTTTGATAAGTTGTTGCAACATTACTAGATTTCTACCATCTGACAGAGATCTTCGTGTAAAGCCTTGGCCGAGCCTCCGACTTTGGCCTTATTGAAGACTACGGTCATGAATGATCTGTAGCTTGTCTTTTGTGCGTCAGTAAGGACTAAGGAGTAATTAGGATCATGGCTGAATACATCTACTTGGACTAAGGTCAGGGGCATCGAACATGTGATGTCGATCAGCTAACAATAACTACGATCTTGCTTGGAATTAATTAGAGGTGATGCCACTGCTAAGGGCGGAGCAAATTGAGAAGTCCTATATCAGGAAAAGTGCAGACCTAAAAAGGAGAGTCTGACTTCATCAAGATAAGTATTTGTTTTTGTTGTTTATATTTCTATGTGAAACTCAGTCTACTGAGTTGTACAGATCTGATAAAGTTTATGAGTGATGATCTTATCCATCTCTAACTCTCTGGGTGTTGCTAGTAAGCATGTTGCATCTGTTTCATAATCTGGTGGATTGCAGCTGAAAATGGAGTGCATTGTAAATTTGAACAGTCAAAGACCATGTTCAAATTTAACCTTGTCAGGGGCCTCTGTTCAAGCCTTGAAGGTTGTGGACTGATTTGAGCGCAAGAGCAACGTATAATACTGTGTCCAGTAATTGCATCCATCAGAATATTTAAAAGGATAAATATTCTTTGTTTTGTTTGAAATCACCTTTCTAGGCTGAATTTTTGTTATATCATTTATTTGGATCATGTGTGATTAGTAAAGAGAGATCGTGTTTTCTCTTGAAATGTGTTCACTGACATAAGATCCCTTGAAAATTCAAATTATTATTTGCAAGTCATTTTTTCATGCTAGTTGTGAAGATTTCTGAGTGTGACTCTAAAATAAAAAGAGAACTGAAATTTCAATGGTGATAAGTTGGTCACATCGATATCATTGTCTAATGCATGAACTGTGATAGAGCCTTGACTCTTGGAGAGGGTAGGTTTTTCATGCTAAACTGCATAATGCATTCAAGAAATTTGTAGTTGTTCAGATTGTCTTTTGTTGTGCTAAGTTTAGCACTCTCGAGAGGAGTAAAAGATGGAAGAAAGAGTTATATCAGAATTTATTAAAGATAAGCTTCCTTATCCCTTCATTCTGATCTTTTGATATATTTCTCTTATAAATTTATTTATTTATTCATGTTTTAATATTGTTCATAAATTCGTATGCATTCATGCTATAACCTGAGATAGTAAACCTTGTATGATTCTAGCCTTGATATTTCTTTGGATAGTTATAAACTGTTAGTAATCTCTCTCTAAAATGCTTCCAGGACAGATCTAGGAACAAGAAGGTGATGAGAGATTGCTTAGTGATGAAAAGCTTGAGGCATCTTGTAAGGAAGTCATGCCGACCAAAGAAATGATCAAACATGAAGTCACAACTTGCAGCCATGGGACTGAGTTGGTGGCTAGAGGGAGTTCACTTTCAGAAGTCTTCTTTGCAATCTCTAAGGCAGGGATCAAGAGGGATTTATGTGACTCGCGGAGAAGAAGATGCAAGGCTTGATGCTAAGATCCTCTTCAGTAGTTGAGATAAGAATTGCTCAAGTCAGCCAACCTGGATTCAACATCGGTAGCTCCGCAAACCTGTTCCGTATAGAGTGTTCTAGCATGTAATTAGAGTTTTAGAGGGAGTCACATCTTCACTTGTTGTAATGCATAATTCTCTGAGATAGAGAGATATGAGGTGAAAGCCCTTGTTCATCTTTGAGACTGAGATAAGACGTCATGTTGAGAGACTCCATGACGACAGGTCCCAGGATCTAACTTCAGAAGAGCCCCTAGCACCCGCAGTGTGGCTTAAAGGGGGGTGTTGGAAATAAGCCACACCTGGACTGACGATGGGCTAGCCACAAGGGGCCAGTAGCTAAGTTGATAGAGCACTCCTGCTGCAAATGGAAGCTCCTAGTGAATGCTCTAAACCAATTCAAGTGTGAGCCAAAGGAAATTCACCTTATGGTTGTAAAACATATATTGAGATATCTTCAAAGGCACTATTGGATACAATCTTCTTTACAGAAATGACCAACTAGATCAACCTGGATACTTTGATTTAGATTGGGCTATGGTCTCTTGGATCTGCAGAAAATAGTCTTTTGTAGCACAAAGCTCGACAAAAGCTGATTACAATGCAGCCTCTATGGGGGCAAGAGAAGCAGTTTGGCTTCGTAAATTGCTTGTGGGACTCCTTGATCTAAGCACATTGAGATCCCCTATCATTATGTAAGAAATATGGTGGAAAGGAAAGTGATCCAGTTGGAGTATATTAGTTCAAATGTTTAAACAGCGGACATACTGAACTCTTCGGGAAGAAAACTTGGTATGTAATTTGATATTATGTTTGAAATTCAAAATTGTTTATAAGTTGTACTAATATATAAAGATGTTTAATGTGTAAACTCTTTTGTCATGTGTGTGACTCCATGACCTTATGGGCCTACTCCCCCTATGTACATTATTGAAAGATGACGATCTTTCTAATAATGAACACGTGTATGTAACATTGTAAAGTGACGACTCTACAATGTTCAACTATCATGATAGATATCATGTGACTTGATATTTGTGGACATGTCATGATAGTATCTCTTGGACACTTTGATGGATATCATGGGACTTGATGTCATCTGAAGATCATTGTGATCCTTAAGAGATAATCATGGTGGATAATTATATCCGTGGATATGCCATGAATTATGGTAGACATCATGTGACTTGATGTCAGTGCACATACCATAATGAAGATGTGTTATGGAGAATGTCATGTGACTTGACACTTTCAGAAGCATACAATATCTTCTGATATCACGAGTTAGGTGATATCACTTTTCTTGATGGAAGTTATCCTCCCTAGTTAAAGAGGGAGTGTTGAATAATGAAGATGTGTTATGGAGAATGTCATGTGACTTGACACTTTCAGAAGCATACCATATCTTCTGATATCACAAGTTAGGTGATATCACGTTTACTTGATGGAAGTTATCTTCCCTAGCTAAGAGGGAGTATTGCATAATAAAGATGTGTTATGAAGAATGTCATGTGACTTGACACCTTGAGAAGCATACCATATCTTCTGATATCACGAGTTAGGTGACATCACTTTATACTTGTTTGAAGTTTATCCTCCTCGCTAAGAGGGAGTGTTGATAATAAATAGCATCGGTCAGATAAAGGACTTTGATCTTGCATTTGAAACAAGTATTAAATTAAATGGAGAGACATGCCCCTTGAGCCGACATGTCTCCACTTTGAGGAGACACATCCGCTCATGGGATGTGTCTCCCACTTTGATATAAATATCTACTCCTTCCTCACTTAAACGATATGGAAATCAATAGATGTTGTTTACTTGTGAGGATCGACAGTTACAGAAAGCAGAATTTAATCATTTCATCAACAATAATCACTGCTTATCAAATATGTTCGCTGCTCTTCATAATATCATTGCTGCTCATTATCCTTCAATAATTGCTCTCATCAAAACAATAGCTATATATTAATTAAGCATGGGTATTTTTAACTTTGACGCCAAAGCACAGTCTTACACATTGATATATATGCCTTTGACATCAATGACAATAAACTTACAATCTCTCATACTCCTTTGACATCAATGACAATCAATTCCAACACATAGGTGTCATCATATACACTGCCTTGTTTGGTAAGATTGATCTAGGAATTAAATCCATATGGTGGCTAATGCTTCTAATGGTGGCAACCCATCCAACAATTCTTGGAGAAGAATTTTTGCATATTCCTCAATTAAATTCTTCACTTCATGTAGCATTCCTTCCATTTTACCCGTTGTCCCAACCTCATGCGGAATTCACTTCATCTCCCTTAGAAATTGTTTCCCTAAGATTAAACACACTTTAGGATTGTTGTCCACTTCTACCTCTTTGTCCTTCAATGAACTCGATATATACTTCCATCCATCCATCACAATAGTGTAGGTATTCATCCTACCATCATAGACATAATATCACACAAATCTCATCCTTATATCAACCAATCTGGAAATTCACTAAACATTGCTCCCCACCAAGATTTGTTGTCTCTTTTGTAACCATCAAACCTAGTATAGGTTTGGGTCTCAATATTCTTTAACCTAAGCTTGTCTACCACTCAAACACCAAATCATCTATACTTCTGCTATCAACGATGACCTTGCAGCATTTATCTCTGAATTTACATATGACTTTGAATTAGCTCTTTCTTTGTATTGGTCCACATTCCTCCTTAGCTGTTTTAATAACACTCTCTTCATCCACTTGAGCAATGCAAATCCTAGCTTCATTTCCTCTACCATTTTTCTATTGTGTTTTTGGATGGTCAAATGTTTTATGACCAGCTTTTATATGTCTATAGCAGATTTCTGTGAATCCTCTACCATAGTAGCCTCTTCCTCTTGTGTTTTGAGTGACGTTGTTCTATGAAGTGCTTGATTCCCTTTCCTATGCATGTTATCTTCTACCACTGTTTGGTTGTCCTCTGTCTCTCAAGAACTGTCCCTTTCCTCTTGAATTATTTTGCTACTTCCTTACAAATTTATATTCTACCTTCAAAGCACATTGATAGGATTCTTCTACCAACCTCAATTTTATCATGCCATACTCATCTTCAATGGATATGTGAAGTTTGTTAACATAGCTTGAAATCTCCTCTTCATCATCCTCTACATGGCCAACCTTAATGGTATGCTTGTAGAATTCCTCCATGTAGTCTTTCACATTCACCTCCTTTTGCTCTAGGTTCTACAACTTCTTGAATAAATTCATTTGAAGTCCAATGGCCGAAACTTAGCCTTTAGTTTAGCAACCATCCTCTCCCAAGTTCTGATTTTCTCCATACCCCTACTTTGTCTTTTTATTTGTACATGATCCCACCACAAGGATGACCTTTCAACCCAGTGAAATGAAATTTCATGTTCTTATGATCCTCCATTGACTCGTAATCAAAGTGCTTCTACATATCTGTAATCCAATCTATAAAGCTCCTCATGACTTAAGCTTCCATTATAACAAGGGCGTCCAGCTTTGGTTTACTCCCCATCTTTGCAATAGCTCTCAAAAATCTGCTTTCCAACTCTAGGAACCCTTGGTCTCCCTCTGTCCACCATGTCTTCTCCTCAAAGCTCTCTACAATTATAGGACTCCTCACACCTACAACAAATCCTATAATGCCTCTCGAGACACAACTCCACAGGGAAAAGTTTGCTTTAATACCACTAAGCACAATCTACATAGGGGGGTCCAATGAATGACAACTTGATGTAGCAACCTAAACAAGTCTTAAACAACATTCTATGCCAAATGGAAACATTAAAAATGTCTCTAGTATTAATTGTGAAAAATTAGCTTTCCAAATGGCTTAGACTCATGCTAAGAAAGAACCTAAACTATTACACAAAACAAAAAGTCACCATAGGACTGTTCTAGGGCTTGAAATGGATGAAACTCTGATTATTTTCTTCTAGTTAATCTCTACTTTTTCTCTGTTTTCCCCAATTTTTCTCTTGCTTGAGATGGTCAGCCTCTTCCTCTAATAAATCCTTGCTTTGTTGCTTTTTTCTTGCCAAAGTATTCTTTTCTACACACAATTTAGGGCACAATTTTGGTTAAAAAGAACATGTCCATGTCCTTGCATCTGTCCTTTTGTTCCTTGCAGCCATTTTGCTTCATCTTCCATGCCCCAAATGTCCTCATGAATGGTTGCATAACGATCCCAATCATAAAACCCTGACCATTTATCTTCCAAGCAAAATTGTGTACTTGCTAGGACATTTATTAAACAAGATTGCTCAATTTTGAAACTCCCATTTGATTCCAAACGAATCTTGCCTCATCATCTTGGACAAAACCCCTGAATTTTGTTCCGACTGAAATGTCTTGAAGACTTTGCACACAAAGTGTTTGACAAAAAATCAAATGACCATGCAACCACTAAGAACTGTTGCAAAATAACTAGAAGATGTTGTGTAGCAACTAGAAATTGTTGCATAAACCACAAGAGACTTATTTGCATTTATTTTTTTGGGTTTTTGTGATGCAAGATCATTTGTGGACCCAAAAGCTCCTACATCACCTCTATTGTCATGTTCTACCAAAACCCTGTCTAAATCAGACCAATTTGGACCAGATATGAATTCTACTCTTGGTTCGGCCCAGGTCCTTCCCACACCTATTGGTTTGTCCTAGCAATTTTCAAATGCCTACCCTAAGCAAACCCACCTAATAAGGGAAAAATCAATTTTTTACAAAAGAAAAAAACAATAATGCATAAATGACATTAACCAACGCTAAAAAGTGACTTCTAAGACACTAACAACACACAAAAGAAAAGAAAAAACATACTCATCTCCATCTTTAGTCTTACTCTTAACTGAGGATGAAGGGCATGAGGTTGCTACATAAGACTTGCATGCTGGAGCTAGTTGGAGTGACATTAGTGTTTGTTTTGGTTCTAATGAACCAGTTGATGACTTGATACTCTCGATGAAGGGAAATATGATGATTTCTAATGATTTTCCATATGCAGTTGCACTAATATAAACCATTTTAATTACTCTTCGCATTTGACAATTGACACTGAATTATAAATTATCAGATGCATTTTCTATTTTTGTGCCTTTTGTGCAAAATATGGTTTGCTTTTTTTTTTTAACTATATATAGATATAGATATGTATTTGATGTTAACCCGGTCATAAGAACCCAGGGAAAACAAATCAGTGAACAGCCAAACCTGACCTGAACATCGAACCTCAATCAATAACTTAGCTATTTTCCAAAATCCAAGCTGTGGCTTATATGCACAGCCCAAACATGAATCACTCATTATGTCATGATTTCATCACAAATCCATTATAATTCAACAAAGATAAAGGATTGAAACATTTAAGATAGCCTGGCACGCTCAAAAAAATGTTAACCATTTATGAGGGGGTGTGTATCATATTTCATTCAAATAAGGTCTTGGGGGACAGGTTGCTAATGCCTCCCCAGCACCCAAACGACAGCCCCAAGAGACACATAAATAGAAGTTATAGCCTCTTTTCATAATAAATTAATTCATCCAATCAAATATAGCAGTCATAGGAGGGCCAAAAATATATGTTAACAGTATATTCCAAGAACTTATGTCACCTTCCTCCAATATTTCGAGGGTCAAGAATGCATTTACAAGTTAAGCACCACCATGTAGAAAAGTATACTCAATTTGTCGCTGCCAATGAAAGATCTTTGTCTTGAAACAGCTAGCAGTAAAAAGGTAGAGGAGGAACATACAAGGAATGAAATCCCGTCTTAAGAATATGGCAGGTTTAGACAAACAGCTTACTATTAACAAAACATCATGAGGATCACAAACACAAGGAAACGAGATACAGAAACAATGGCAGCCACCACCTCTAAGCAATGTTAGTACTGGAAAAAAAGGAGGTTGCTAACTCAACAACAGAGGACTTGCAACCCAAGGCTTGCTTTTGGATTGATAAAGCTTCAGGTGAGTGGAATGTTATATTAACCTTAAAACATCATCCTTTCCAATGTGAGAATTTCTCACATACAAGATGAGAAGAGGTCTTACTATGGAATGAAATCCCACCATAGGGAAACGCTCAGTCCAAAATCCACATATTGCAAGAAAGAAAGCATCACAATGATAATCGCCACAAGGTAAAAAGAACCCAAAAAGTAAATTTAGACATCTCCAAATCATATTAGACCTGAAGGAAGAGTAAGTCACTAACACAATTCCTAGGGACTTGCAGCCCAAAGCTTGTATTTAAATTAGAAAAACTTTTAATGCATGGATGGTTCATAAACCTTCCTTGACTCATTATCATTATTGTGGAGTACTAAATAGTAAATATATGTGCAACACATAGAGAAGAGGAAAGAAGGTATTAACATGAAATGAATTCCAACCATATATAAAATACCATATGAAGGTCAAAAGTTTGTGTTGATGAAGGGTAGCTTCGGTCAGATATAAATGATGATTGCATTTATGCATCATCATCATTTATATGTGATCGAAATTACTTATCAAATAAATAATTCTGAAAATAAGAAATTCGAATTTATGAGCATGAATAAAATTTGAAATATAAATAATGTTCAAACTTTACATTATATAAATCGCAGGGTGTTAAATGCTTATATGTTTATGTTAGCCACCAATTAGTATCGGTTGGCTAAGAGAGACCCGGGCCCTCGAGGGACACGTCCTCTCATGGGGCGTGTCTCTCCTTGGAGGCGCGTATCTTCTTGGAGGTGTGTCTCCTCCTTCAAGTACAAAGCATGATGACAATCTTTGATTGTAGACATCGAAATTAATAAATGTTCTGCAATCAGCACATTCAAAATACAAGATATAAAATCTGACTTAGAATTCTTACACAGAATTTCAGACTTAGAATTTCCATAGGTCCTTCTTAGGATTCAATTTAAACTAGATTTGATTAACATTTAGATGGTATCAGAGCCAAGTTGAGTGAATCCAAATCAAATCTAGATATCAGATTGCTTAGGAAAATTCGTATCTTTTAAATCGAATTCACATCACATTCTTCATAATGTCAAGTGTGATCAGATTTGAAGATCGTTTTGCAGGAGCAAACAACTTCACATCATGGAAATTTAAAATCATGATGATCCTTAAAGAGAATAAGTTAAACTCATTTGTGAGAGAAAACAAAAGGGAAACTGAGGCTGATCCTGAGAAAACTCAATGGATTGAGAACAATGAAAAGGCCATGAAAATCTTAGTAGATGCAGTTAGGGATCATATAGTGCCCATTCTAGCAAAACATGAAACTACATATCTAATGTTCAAATCCCTTGAGAGCACCTATGAGATAAACAACACCAATAGGACTCTTGCATTAAAGAGGCAAATCAACAATGTCCAAATAAACAAAGGAGAAAACTATTAATGCATACTTCATGAGGATCATTGAACTAAGGGATCAAATATCCACAATTGGATATCAAATTGATAGCAAAGAGTTAACTCTAATTGCACTAGGAGGCCTACCAAACTCATGGGAGTCATTTGTTCAAGGAATAAGTGCGAGATCTAAACTCCCCAAATTTGATAGGCTAAGAACAGACTCCCTGCAAGAGGAAACAAGACTCTCAACAAAAGAAAACAAACAAAAGAACATAGATGAAGACATTCATGTGCTCAACACAACATCTAATAAAAGAAGTAAGAAAAACTCCTACAAGAAAGGATTTTTTAAAAGAAAGAGAAATTCCTATGGAAAGGGATCTTCCAAGAAGAAAGACATCTCTCAAGTACAATGTTTTAGATGTGATCAATATGGCCACTATGCAATGAAGTGCCCTGACAGATCAAAACAACAAGCATCCTTTGCTAAAGTAGGAAAGTCAAATTCAGACCATGAATCTGAGAAATTTGTATTCTATTCAACCTTATCTAGTCAAATATCTAACAACACCCACAACTGGGTAATTGATAGTGGTTCTTCAAGGCATATCACAGGGTTCAGAGAACACTTAGACACTATGATTGAAGAGACTGATGAAGAAGTAACCATTGGGGATGATTTTGCACACCCTATAAAGGGAGTTGGAACTTGCTACATCAAATTGAAATCTGGTCTCTCCCTTCAACTCACTGGAGTTTTATTTGTACCTGGAATAAAAAGGAATCTAATATCCATCTCTGCTCTTGAAGACAATGGATATAGAGTTACCTTTATGGATGGGAAAGTTCTGGCATGGCCTAAGAACTCTACTATAAAGAAAGCCCAAACCATAGGTATAAGACAAGGTTATCTTTATAAACTATGCACTGAAGTCAAGCAAGCCCTTACACTTGATACTTCTGATTCAAATGAAATTTGGCATAGAAGATTAGGACACCTTCATTTCCGTGCCCTACCTTCTGTAGAAAAACTTGTAACAGGATTACCTAAGTTAAAACCAACTCATGAAGGAACTTGTAAAGGTTGTGCCCTAGGAAAGAATACAAAGGGATCTTTTCACAATAGCTTGAGTAAAACCCAAAATGTATTAGAACTGGTTCACTCTGATTTATGTGGACCCATGTCTGTACCTTCCAAAGCAGGCTTCCTATACTATGTCATATTTATAGATGACTTCTCTAGGAAGACTTGGGTTTATTTCCTTAAGTGTAAAGAGTCCATAGAAATCCTTAAAAGGTTCAAGGAGTTCAAAGCTCTTATTGAAAACTTCTCTGGGAAGAAAATAAAAATCTTAAGGACAAACAATGGAAAAGAATACACCTCTGAATTTTTTAAGGAATTATGCATGAATGTCGGGATTAAGAGGGAGTTTATAGTAGCATACAACCCTCAACAAAATGGGGTTGTTGAAAGGAAAAATAGAACCATAGTATAAGTTGCAAAAGCAATGTTGCTTGACCAGAACATAGAAACCTCCTTCTGGGCAGAAGCCTCTAGAACTGTTGTCTACATTCAAAATAGATGTCCTCATTCTCGTCTAGATAACAAAACTCCTGAAGAAGCTTTTACCGGCATAAAACCTGATATTAGTCATTTTAGGATTTTTGGTTGCCCTATCTATATTCATGTGCCCAAAGAGAAGAGATTCAAACTAGAACCTTCCGGAAAGAAAGGGGTATTTGTGGGATATAGTAAAACCTCCAAGGCCTACAGGATATTCATACCCGGGCAGAAACAAATTGAATTGAGCAAAGATGTCATCTTTGAAGAAGAAATTGCATTCAAAAGCGCAAGAAGTTCTAGTGAGATAGAAACCTATTCCCCTAGAGTATTAGAAGTGGAACCTGCTCCTGAGATTCAGAGGGAGTATCTTGAGGAAATGCCAAATGAACTTCAATCTAATTTAGATGAGAATCCAAATGACAATGGTAGAAAGAGGCCACTTTGGGCTAGAAAGATGATCAAAGAAGCCGAGAATCTTGCAGCACCCAAATGAACGTTTAGGGAAAGTTAAAGACCCAAACAGTTCTCAAGCTATGTTGCTCTAATGAATAACATCATAAAGTCAAAACCTGACAGTGTTACAGAAGCCTTCAGACATCAAGTATGGAAGGATGCAATGACGGAAGAATATCAGTCCATTCTAAACAATGATGTATGGGATATAGTGCCTAGACCAAAAGAGAAATTTGTTGTCTCTTCTAAATGGCTCTTCAAAATCAAACATGTTGTTGATGGCAGTATAGAAAAACATAAAGCACGTTTTGTGGCAAGAGGTTTTTCATAGAAGGAAGGCATTGATTATGAAGAAACATTTGCACCTATTGCCCGTTACACATCTATGAGAGCAGTGTTAGCCATTGCAGCAGCTAAAGGCTGGAAGATCCACCAAATGGATGTGAAAATTGCCTTCCTAAATGGAACCATTGAAGAGGAAGTCTATCTAGAACAGCCTGAAGGTTTTGTGATACATAAACCTGACTCACATGTATGCAGACTAAAGAAAGCTCTCTATGGACTTAAACAGGCTCCCAGGGCCTGGTATGAAAGAATTGACAGCTACCTCTTGGGACTAAGATTTTCCAAGAATGATGCAGACCCAAATCTTTACTTTAAGGTAATCAAAGGTGATATGTTAATAATTATTTTATATGTTGATGACCTGCTGATAACAGGAGAAGATCACCTCATTGCTCGAAGAAAGAAGGATCTAACTTCAGAATTTGACATGAAAGACTTGGGCATCTTACACTACTTCCTAGGTTTGGAAGTATGGCAGAAATCAAATGGCATTATACTAAACCAAGGGAAGTATACTATTGATATTCTGAAGAGATTTGGAATGTTGGATTGTAGACCCATGTCTACACCTATGGAAACCAACCTTCACAAACTGAAAGAAGTAGCAGTAGAATCCCCAAGTGTGCAAATTCAACCCTATATAGACAAATGATTGGATCCTTGATGTACCTGGTTAACACCAGACCTGATATTTGCTATGCAGTGAATGCTCTTAGCCAGTTCATGTGTGAGCCAAAGGAAATTCACCTTATGGCTGTGAAACATATACTGAGATATCTTCAAGGCACTATTAGATATGGTCTTTTTTACAGAAATGACCAACTAGATCTACATGGATGCTCTGATTCAGATTGGGCTGGAAGTGTAACAGATCGGAAAAGCACATCAAGATGTTGCTTCAATTTAGGATCGACTATGATCTCTTGGATATGCAGAAAACAATCTTCAGTAGCACAAAGCTCGACAGAAGCTGAATACATTGCAGCCTCTATGGGGGCAAGAGAATCAGTTTGGCTTCAAAAATTGCTTGTGGGACTCTTTGGTGAGCCCTTGAATCCTACAATCATTCATTGTGATAATTAGAGTTGCATCAAACTCTCTGTAAATCCTGTATTCCATGATAGATCTAAGCACATTGAGATCCCCTACCATTATGTAAGAGACATGGTAGAAAGGAATGTGATCCAGTTGGAGTATATTAGTACAAATGATCAAACAGCAGACATTCTCACCAAACCTCTCTCCCGAATCAAGGTAGAACACTTCAAGAAGAAGCTTGGTATGGTTGAAATGTAATTTGATATTATGTTTGAAATTCAAAATTGTTTAAAAGTTGTACTAATATATTTAAAGATGTTTAATGTGTAAACTCTTTTGTCATGTGTGTGACTCCATGACCTTATGGGCCCGCTCCCCCTGTGTACATTATTGAAAGGTGATGATCTTTCTAATAATGAACACTCGTATGTGACATTGTAAAGTGACGACTCTACAATGATGAGTTGAACTATCATGATAGATATCATGTGACTTGATACCTGTGGACATGTCATGATAGTATCTCTTGGACACTTTGATGGATATCATGGGACTTGATGTCATTTGAAGATCATTGTGATTCTTAAGAGATAATCATGGTGGATAATTATATATCCGTGGATATGCCATGAATTATTATGGTAGACATCATGTGAATTGATGTCAGTGCACATACCATAATGAAGAATGTCATGTGACTTGACAATATTGAGAAATCATATCATATCTTCAATATCACGTGTGAAGGTGATATCTCTACTTATTTTAGAGTTATCTTCCCTAGCTAAGAGGGAGTGTTGATGAAGGGTAGCTTCGGTCAGATATAAATGATGATTGCATTTATGCATCATCATCATTTATATGTGATCGAAATTACTTATCAAATCAATAATTCTGAAAATAAGAAATTCGAATTTATGAGCATGAATAAAATTCGAAATATAAATAATGTTCAAACTTTGCATTATATAAATCGCAGGGTGTTAAATGCTTATATGTTTATGTTAGCCACCAATTAGTATCGGTTGGCTAAGAGAGACCCGCGCCCTCAAGGGACACGTCCTCTCATGGGGCGCGTCTCTCCTTGGAGGCGCATATCTTCTTGGAGGTGTGTCTCCTCCTTCAAGTACAAAGCATGATGACAATCTTTGATTGTAGACATCGAAATTAATAAATGTTCTGCAATCAGCACATTCGAAATACAAGATATAAAACCTGACTTAGAATTCTTACACAAAATTTCAGACTTAGAATTTCCATAGGTCCTTCTTAGGATTCAATTTAAACTAGATTTGATTAACATTTACAGTTTGTAACAAGGAAACCATCACAGTCATAACCACCACAAGGCAAGGGGCACAAGAACAACCTCTGAATGATGCTACTGCTCAAGATTAAGTGGTTGCTAATGTGACGACTTGAAAACTTGCACACTGATGCTCTTTTTGGATTGACAAAGCTTTTGTTGGGTTGAATGATTCGTCAAACTTCCTTGACATGGAGGAATAGACATTATGAAAACTTCCATCATTTACTAATACTCTTCTGCAATGTAAATAGAGTACACAAGTGGCCTAGACATGGCCTAAGATGGCTGTTTCCTGCTTATTGGTGTGCCAATTTGATACTTTATTTCCTTAAAGGAGACAAAAGAATTTTAAAGGAAGGCACCTACAGTCCTCTGTGTTGATGGATGTTCAAAATGCAAAAGCATAGAAAGAGATCCACTCACCCAGAACTCTTATCGAGTTGGAAGGGTTTTTCAAATGCAGGTCATAACCAATGATACAAGGCATTGGCAGTGCTGCATATGCCATTGGATGCTTGCTAATTGGACTAATATCCTACAATGCTTCTGCAGATTTCTAATAGAATTGAAAACGAAAAACAACAATTGACTACAACCTCACATACTCCAACTAAAAAAGACATACAAGGCTAAGCTTATGTCAAATAGCTACCTATAAAAAGGTTTATACTTTATACCAATGGAAACTAACACAAATGTTCATACAAAATGACAATCAAAAATCAAAGCAGCTGAAAGAGTAAAAGATCACTCGAAACAAAGTTTGCAGGACAATGCTTAATTACTTTTTTACCACTATTACAAAAGTTATGTGATTGGTTGAGTTCCTACAGTTTGAAATAAAATGTGCACGTGCCTGCATAGGTTTGTAATTTGATTAACTCAATTTAATACAACATTTGACTTGGTTTTTTAACATTTTCTTCTGGTAAAATCAAGATTTCATTTCTTTTCTTTTATCTTTTCTAGAACCAGTAAGGATCTACTACTGAACTTATATAGGTTCTTTTGACCTGGACTCGAACCAAAAAATGCAAAAAAAAAAAAGAAGAATGGTATAAACTCACTAGAATCATCCCCATCAGCATAGCTGTAGAACCAACCATAATAACATGATTGCTTGCTTTAAACCAGGTCCATATGCCGACACAAGTTCCAGTAATAAGTCCTCCAAGAATAGTCCCCATTAGTAGCACAGCTCCAGAACAATCATATGCAATAAGAGACTCAATTCCAGTGGATTGGAATAATTCCCATGCATCCCGTGCAGAATGGTTGAAGGATTTACCATACACAGCTACCTGGTAATTGAAGCAACATATAGTTCATTAATACACCACAACAATGAAATAAATAGAAAAAAAGGAGAGATTAAATTAACTGTTTATTTCAATGTCCATAACAGGGGAATGAAGATTCTCAAAGACAGCCTTTCAAAACTCAAAATCCAAAGAAATGAAAGGAAAGTGTTAATGAAAGGTAGCTTCGGTCAGATATAAATGATGATTGCTGATTGCATCATCATCATTTATATGTGATCGAAATTATCCTTCAAATAAATATTTCTGGAAATAAGAATTTTGAATTTATGAGCATGAATAAAATTTGAAATATTAAATTAAATGTTCTAAGTTTGCATTATGAAATCGCATGAAGGTAATTACATAATGGTTATGTTAAGCCACCTATTGGCATCGGTTGGCTGTAGGAGACCCGCGCCCTCAAGGGAAACGTCCTCTCATAGGACGCGTCTCTCCTTGGAGGCGCGTTTCTTCTTGGAGGTACGTGTCTCTCCTTTAGATACATAACATGATTGCAAACATTGATTGGAGACATCAAAATTTATAAATGTTCTGCAATCAACACATTCACAATACAGAAAATAAAATCTGACTTAGAATTCTTACACAGAATTTCAGACTTAGAATTTCCATAGATTTCTTAGGATCCTAATTAGATAAGATTTGATTACATTTACAGAAAGAACCAACAGAAAAAATTTAAATTCATTTGAGTCCATTAAAGAAAACATGTATCCACTGTTGTCAAATGGGATGAGCTCAAGTGGTAAATCATTGAGGCTTTCGTAATGGAGACCCATGTTCAAAATTCCAAATCCCCATGAGACATCTTACCTAATTAAATGTAGAAATGTTGAATATTGAATAGTGTAAACTAACACATCCAACTCTGAGTGTGGCATACACCAACGGGGGAGGCCATGTGCAAATCCTAGGTCAATTTGACGAAATATCCCTTGGCCATGACACCTAAGCCAAAGGTCACCCGCAAGGGAATATTAAACCTATCACCAAAAAGAAACCAAATATCCAGTTTATGAGCCTTTGGAGTTCATGTTATGCCACATCACCTGAAGGTGATGATGTTATAATGTTTTAAGATAATCAACTTGAGCAGTAGATTTAAATTTTATATCAGTTCTTTTGCTGGTTAGCAGATTTTTATGAATCCGCTGCACTTTCCTGTTAGTTACAAGGGGGGGAAGTATTATTGTGCTATAAATGAAAGTTGTGTATATGGTGAAGCCACTTGCCTGCATGTAAAGTAGAAAGGAGAAGAGAGGGTGAAAGCAGCTTAAATTTTATCCCATATGCAAAAAGGGAAAAGGTTGAAAAGGCAAGTTACTAGAATAAATTAGCTTAAATAATGTCAACATATATTGTTGTACGGGTATTTGGGTTGTGTGCTATCATTAACACACAAGTTGTTAATTTGTTTAGCATAGGTTCAATATTAGCATTAGTATTCTAAGGATGTTTTTGAATATAGGAGTTTGTAGTTCAGTTCATGGTTTATATAATTAAACAGCTCATATTGTAATATTCACAGCTTGTTCAACAAAGCTTTTATGGTATCAAAGCATGTCCATTAACAAGCCTATGACCGTGAGGTGTTTAAGTGTGAGATCCTATTGTGTGGGAGGAAGTGTCACATTCCATTGAGTTGCACACCATTGTGTGAATCTGCCAGGAAACTGGCCACATATCCTTTCATTTGAATAAGTGTGACAATCAGACGAAGTGCTGCAGAGTGAAGACCAAGGCATGAATGTTGTTGAAGACTTTAAGATGAAGCGTAGAAGGTGTTCTGCACAGCTGAAGCATTTGCTTCTCTGGAAGGAGGGTGTGCATATTTTCTGGAAGAAAAGGAGTGGGGGTAGCTACAGGCATGAAAGAGTAGGAATAGATTCTGAGCGCAGAAAAATAGTGTATGAGCTCAGAAAATTCTGATCTGTGCAAAGAAAGGGTTTCCAAAGCATTTGGTAAATCAGATCTGCTCCTAACATATTTCTTTTGAGCTGGCATAAGGTCTCATTTGAGGCTGCTTGTGAGGAGCAGCATCCAACACATTTTGTGAAAACAACACAAATGTTTTTTACCTTTAATATTAAGTTTTTATAAAGATTGGTATCATATAGATATGGGGCAAGGAAATTATAATTTTTGATTTTATAAAGTTTATTTTCAAATTTGTAGAATGTATTAAATATTTGCCTTAGATAAGCCTGGGAAGTGGAATTAATTTAAATCTTTGATCTGGGGGTATTTTTCTCTAAAACTTTACTATGTTGTTTGTAGAGATCATACAAAATTCCCTGCAAATTTGTTTTGCTCCGGCATTCCCATATCTCCAAATTTCATTGTTTCTGTAAATTGCCTAAAATGATATTATTATATTAAATCTTTCAAACTGTGAAGACTTTGCTCATGAAACTCGCCACGTTGTGGTTAGAGAGGTATGAAACATCCCTATAAAACGATCCTGTTCCAGCTCTAATGTATCTCCCAGTTTTTTTACTTCAGTGATTTACCTGAAAAAATAGTATTAATTTAGTATCTCTCAAACTGTAAAGAGTTGCTTCCTGATATCTTGCTACATTGTGCCTAGTGGGCTCTAAAGCATTCCTGTAAAGTGGATTTGCTCCAGCTCTAACAAAACTTCTAGTTTTTTTTTGTAAACCCAAAGTATAGCATATTGTTCTAAAATGGCAGGAACCCAAACATTGTTTTTACCAGACTCTCAAAAGCTAAATGGAAAGAATTATAGCCTATGGAGTCATAAAATACTCGCCATTTGTGAGTATCATGATCTTGATCAGACAGTGTTGGAGGAGGAAAGACCTAATAAAGATCTTGATCAGACTTGTTGGAGGAGGAAAGACATGTTGAAGTTGCCAGGTGTAAATGCACTAATTCCAGATGTTGGAAGTGCCATTCTTTGAGTGAATCTTAAAAATAAATATCAAGCATCAGAAGCTAGGAGAGCTTTGTATTTAAATTTTTTTTTCTTTTCACAAGTTGCAAAAGGAGGATCTATTTCTAACTATCTTATGTGTTTGAAGAATCTCAATAATCAACTGGAAGCCATTGAAAACCCAATTGATAATCAAGATTTGGTTGTTTTGGTGATGCATAGTTTGCCATCAGCATTTGATTCCTTTGTCAAGTCCCTGCACCTAATTGGAAAGACTCGAGAACTTAATTTTGAGAAGCTGTCAACACTTATCTACAACAATCAAAAGAAACAACTTCAAACACCACAAAGAGTACATTCAGTGCACAGAGCAAGAGCAAAGGCAGACGGAATAATTTAACTAGTTCATTAAGTGAACCTTCAAAAGGTGATAAAACAAAGTGGAAGTGTTGTTACTATAAAGAGCCTAGTCATTCAAGAGAGATTGTCTGAAAAAATAGTGTGATCCGGCAAGCAGTTAAAAGCAGTTGTGGTATGCAAATGTTGCTAAGATGAACACAGAGCAACAAATGATTTTGCATTTGTGGCGATTTAGAACCAGTCTAATGAGTCAACAACCTAATACTTTGACTTTGGAGCATCTCGACACTATACATGTCAGAAAGATTGGTATGTAAGCTTTGTTGAGAATAAGTGTAGTAATGAAATTGTTTTTTCTAGGTGGTATGTTGACTCATGTTGTTTTAGGATGTGGGGTTTTATGGGTAACATTGAAAAGTACTCCTACTTATACATTTAAGAATGTTAGATATGTAGCTGATTTGAACAAGCATCACCTATCTATTAGTGAGATTATCAAAATCTTAGGAAAAATGTATGGTATCTACTCTTCAAGTTAACAAAGTGATTACTGTAGGAATTGGTGAAAGAGGTCCATATCAATTGGTGAATTCCAAAGCAGCAAAAGAACATACACTAGCAATAGTTGAAAGTAATGGTGTACTTTGGTATGAGTGGTATGGTCACCTCAATTATTAGTATTTGAACATACTATGTAAGAGTAGCATGGTGAATGACTTCCACCCATTAGAGAAATTCAGAACATGTGTATAGGGTGCCAAATGGGAAAACAGATTCAACATCCAATTAACACTAGTAAAGCAAGCCAAGCCAAAGGAATATTGGACCTATTACATGCAGGTCTGCAGGGTCCAATGGAGACACCTACAATGTCTGGAGCACAATATTTTTTGTTGTTAGTTGATGATTTTCTAGAAAAATCAAAAATTTGATTTTTTTTGGTATAAAAAGTCAAATCATTTCTCTAACTTTGTTGTATGTAGAGCTTTGGTAGGAGAAACAAACAAGTCAAAGCTCTAAGATCAAACAATGGAATCAAGTTCATATCGAACCAATTCAAAGAATTATGCAAGCAATTAGATATGCATAGGCAGTATACTACTTCATACACTCCATAGCAAAATGGAATTGTGGAAAGGAGGAATAGGATGGAAATGGCACGATGTATGGTGCATAGTCAGAATGTACCCTATTGGTACTAAACAAAAGCTATAAATATAGCAATCTTCATTCTTAACAGAAATCCTTGTAAAGCCCTACAAAATGTTACTCCCAGGGAAGCATGGTCAGAAAAAAGACCTGATGCAAGTGATTTTCATGATTTCAATTGTATTGCCCTAATTCCTAATGGAAGAAGTAAAACATATATGTTTGTTGGCTATAATGAGCAGTCTAATGCATACAAATTATTAGACATATCTGTGAACAAAATTGCGGTTAATAAAGATGTTATTGTAGATGAGAAAATCAAAAATACCATTCTTTTCAATTCATGGTAAATCTCTAGATAATAGTGTATAGGTAACTACTCCTGATTCTGGAATAAGTTCTGCTGTGGAAACCAAACCAGAAATATCAAAGGGGCCAACTTCTAGGGTGGGATCAAATGGAGAAAATAGTAAGCATTCTTAGTTTCCAAGGCAAGATCAAGCTTTTGGTGGAGAAGAGACTAATTCTTAGTCTTCACAACACAATCACGAGGGCCAACAAAAGAGAGCAAAGTATTTCTTTGTTATTTTTCCAATATTTGCAGTTTGAGGGGAGGAAAGAACAGATCTGTAGCTATAAATCTCCATTTTAGCATTTTTATTAGCAGATCCTTTTTAGAAAATGGGTAGTTTATCCCACATTATATTGGAGGAAGCCCAAAAGTTGTCCAGGAAGAACTATGATACTAGGAAACAAAAAATGTGAGCTATTTTTTAATACAAATGTTTAGATCAGCTTGTTCTGGGGCAAAAAATCAACCTACAATAGCTGGAAAAGACCAAGACAAGTGAATAGAGTAGAGAAGCTATAATGTTAATTGTTGGCGTTTCAATTAGCACCTCTGGAGTGCTTATTGGAAACGGACAGCTATTGCAAGTGTGTTAGTACATGCTCTTCGGATTATAGAGAGGAAGATCTCTCTTTGCTGATTTTATACTGTAAAAAATGGGGTGTACTAAGATTTCCTATCTTTTTTACTCAGCGGTAGGACACAAGGGTGCATAAACCAATGCGTCGTAGCTAAGCTTTTTCTCTGGTTTCCGCAGATCTTAACTACGACTAACTAAGCTTCTAGACTATCCTACCTCCTCAAGATAAACAGAGCATGAGGGCGTAGGAGCGAAATGGATTGGGTTGGATCACTTGAATCCTCCGTCTCAATGGAATATGGCCGAGGCTCTGAACCTTCAAATATATACCAAGATAGGGCTCGATACAAGTAAACACTCGTTACGGTAAACTGGATCTGAGACTTGCCAAGGAGGAGGAACCCCTATCCGAGGTATAGGCTTGGAAGCAGCTCACTGGAAACAACAAGGAATGATGGCCTTTCTAACAGGATTCCCGAGGAGGTGACGACACCTGTCCAAAGTCTAGGCTACAAGAGAGATCATTAAACAACATCAAACGATAATGATCGATGACAAAATATCCAAGGAGGCAACGACACCTGTCCAAGGAGGAGATTGAAACAATGCACTATTTAAAAACAAGACTTTGAATAACTCAAATAATTAGATCAATCAAGCTTGCACCATCTGATTTATTTCTTCAAGGTTCTTCAAAGAATTACAAAGGTCGGGACAGCAAAGGCACGAAATCATGCACAATTGCGATCAACCAACGAACTCTCATCCAAGAGTGAACAGATATAAACAAGCGAACTCTGGCAACAGTGGCGCAGCAATTTTGCTAGCAAATAAAGGTTAAACAAATAAAGAACCTAAGGCTCTTATTTATAGAAACTCAAAGGAGTAGGCAACCCTAAAATCTCCTTGAGTTAACAAACAGTTCTTGCCAATCAGCAAGATATTATTCTATGTCTAAAAGTAGGTGAGCAAACAGTTAACTGGAAATCTACTTCAGTTAACTGAAACTAAACAAAAGTCAAACTGGAAGTCTACCTCAGTTGACTGACACCTAACTAAAAGTGAACTTATGTTACAAATGTGTCTCCAAATAGACATCCACCTTTTGAGGAGATCTAAGATCCACAAATCGTGGGAGTCAAATAGACATCCTAGATTAGTGGGATCTGACATGCATGATCTGTGGAGATCTGGAGTCAACTTGGAAAGAGGCATCAAGTTGACTTCAGTCATAATTAATGCTATTTGGAGGGTAGGACGTCCTCCCTTGGTGCTTTACACCTCTTCACCACTGGTCAACAATGTCTCTATCCAGTCATTGACCTCTTCGGCCTCCGGGCAATTAATGCTCTTCAAGATGACTATGTGGCATCTAAGCATTTCTTCACCCGTCGCAAGCTGCTGATGATAGGTTATGCATTGGGCAGCTGCTTCATCTAACTGGACAGACATGGCTGCAATTTTGGCTAATTTGCAGCCATTGGGATCTTCAAGGAATGAAGATCGGATGACATCCTGGAATCGTGTCTGCACGGTTTCAAGTTCCACATATTCTCCTCCTTCCCGCTGATATTCTAACTCAGGGAAGGATATTACCAACGTTCTTGCGAAGTTGATAATATTGGCGACGAAGCGTCTATAGTCAATCAGCTCCACAGAGTTGGCATCATAGGCTCTCACCTTGTATGCCACCTGTTCTTTCCACTCAAAGAGATGGTGTTTATTTTCTGTGGTCGTAACTGATTCATATGCTTGTTGCAAATCAGCAACTGTCGCCTCCTCTCTCGGCCTCTCTTGAGCTGCCTTTATATCTGACTTCTGGATTTCTGATCGAAGTCCATGTGCTCTGTCTCTCAGCTGATATGCTTCTGTCAACACACACCGCCCTTTGACGACAAACTCATCCACTTGACGTCTCAAGTGTTTACCGTATGTAATCAACTGATGATGGTTTCTTTCAGCTGGGAGATCCAATAGTCCTTGAGGCAAAGCCGAGGAGTTTGGAGTGTCATGTATCAAACTAGAAATGTACAACTTTAGCTGACGGATTTCAACCTTCAAGGCTGCTTTGTCTTGTCCATCTTTTGTCATCCTTTCTTTGACACTCGCCAAGGCAATTCCAAGAAGGTCTGCCTCCACCTGTCGAGTGGTCTTTCCAAGGTTCACCTTTGAAAGCGTGAAATCCTCAACCCTCACATTATGTATATCTTTGTCTTCAGGTGGGGCAGCAGTCTCTATGATAACTTCGTTCTCTGCATTCTTTTCTACATGCGACTGCTTCTTCAACTTCTTTACCGGCACGTCTTGTGGGACATGATGGAATTCAGAGAAGTCAAGCTGATAAGAAGGCCTCTCCCTCTTCCTCCCAAGCGAGCTTTCCAGCTAGATAGAATCTCTACTAGCATCGCTGGGAGGAGGAACATAGGTCCCCTGAATGCTAGAAGAACGAGATTGTTCCGTGGCAATGTCTCGTGGTGGCGAGTCCAAGTCAATAGGACTTTGTGACCTCTGTGATGGTGGTGAAGCTGGTGGCTCTGTTTCTATCACTGGCACCGCTTCTGCTGCAACTTCTTCTACAATGGTTTCCATCTCTACAGCGATTATTTCAATCACTGGTTCTTGTGTAGTTGCAGCGGTCTCAACTGTCTCAGGCAAATTGGTGGTTGTCTCCACCTGTACCTCTTGCCGGCTTGTGCTGGCAATTCCTTTTCTCCCCCATGTGCTTCCTGACATCCGCATTCCTTCTGGAGGAAAGCTCATCTTCTTCTGTCTGGGTTTCCTCCTAGACGTGGAAGGTAGTGTAGACTGAACCGCTGGCGGCTCTGATCGGGGAAGTACTACCTTCCTTGTCCTTTTACTGTCCAGGTAGAGTTGACTGTGTCGAACTACTCTACCCGTTCTTTCCTCAATAGACGTACTCTCTTTCGCGTACCAGTCTACTTTGCCGAGTGGTTGTGAATCCACTAAACCCGTGAAGAAGGAAGAAAGAATAACTTCTTCTTCGTCCTCAGATAAGCCCTCGATGTCTTCTGACATGAATTCTGCAATCTGCGAGAGCTTGAATCTGCTATGGTTCCTTCTTCTCACTTTGAACTCATCCTCGCAGTTGACCCAAAAATCTTCCATGAAAGGTTCATGTGATGATCTTTGCTCAAGGTGAGCTGCGAAGATGCCTCTGGGGTCATAGGATGGCCTCCTGTCGATGAGGTACTTGAGATTAAATCTCACTATTTCTTGGCTTATCAACCTTGCATCAGCTGCTGTTCTGCATCTGTAGAGTCCCATCTGAAGAGGAAAGTTCACTGCAGTCTTTTTCTTTACGCGAAGGTAAGAGTGAACCTCGGCCAATTGCCTCAGGAATTCCATGAACACTACCCTATCTGAGGGGTAACGTGGCATCATGGCGGGGTGGCCATTATAGCCATACACGCGTATGTAGGTGAAAGTGGGGAATTGTATGAACCAATCCGCCCAGTCCACCATTGTTGCCTTAGCTGTTGGTGAAATACGCACATGCATCTCATGGTCCAGCTCGTGCACGGTGTGCATAGTAAAAAGGTCGTTTATCCTTTTGAAATGTCTTTCCGCTAGAGTGAACTCCAAGCGAGGAAAGTATTCTTGTACCTTTTGCACACCCAGGGTTCCCACAGTGTTTAATGTTCTGAAATCGCCTTGGAAGGCTATCAGGTAGACCAGGTATGAACACATGTGGAAACGGTGCTCTTCTAGAAACCCGGTGAATTGTTGGTGGAGTGTGTCACTGATCAGGGAGGCCCAGTCGTAACGTTCTTTTCTGCTGATTATCTTGCCAATAATGTAGAACATCCACGGCTGGAAGGATTTTCCCTCCTCTTGTCCAGTGACTCTGCTGAGTAGGGTGATTAGCACTCAGTACTCGTCTTTGAATTCTCCTCTACCAACCAATCTGGGCAAGCTGGTTCTCTTTGTTTTCAGCCAATGTTTAGCCATTATAAGCGAACACTTGTCCTTCGAAGCCTCGAATGCCTTTTCGCATTCTGTCACTGATATGACCTTCTTGGTAGGGCATGGTGGAATTGCAAAACAAGTCTCTATGTCCACCGGCTTCAAGCTGCAAATCACCCTCCCGTCTACTGACAAGATCTCTCTTGTAGTCGGGTTGTAATGCTTAGTGCAAGCAATTACAAGCTCGATGCTTTGTAAGGTGATTGGAATAGATGCTGCTTGAAACAAACCGGATTCTTCAATGTTTTGCAATGTGATTTGATTCATGCCCTCCAAGTCTTCAGAACTGACCTCTGGATTTTTCTGCCATAAGTCTGTATCAGTCGTTTTCAGGTAATCATGGTATAAGACCGTTTTGGTCTTGTATTGTACCTGAGAGTACTGCATTCTGAAAACCTTGAATATTGACTGGGCACTTGACCCTGTTCTGACACTTTTCTGGAACTGCTAAAAATAGCCTCGCCGGGGGTAGTTTTTACGAAAAATTCTGAGACATGGGTTTTGTTAAGAATGATTTTCTAAACAGACCCAGATCGTCAGAAATTCGAAAAAACGAGTTTTTCTTTGACATGCAAGAGCCCTTCGGTGGCAGAGGCAGCAAGGGCACCAGAAAGTGATTTTTCTCGAAAAAATCTAACACATGGGTTTTGTTCGTGCTTTAAAGCCAAACAAACCCAGTTTGTCTGTTTTTCAATATTATGACTTTTTCCGGAAACCCTAAAAAATAGGGGCAGCAGGGCTACTTTTTCTGAAAAAATCTACCATGTGGGTTTTGTTGAAAAAGCTGTGCTGATCATACCCAGTTGGTCAGATCTGTGATAATCTGTCGTTTCCTGTGACATGCAAAAGAAATATAGACAGAAGTAGAGGAAGTAGACAGAAGATGGATTGGAAGTTATAAACTGCCACTTTGCAATAATCTGTCTCTGGAAGCAATCTTGGGAGAAGAATGCTTTTACTGCCAATGATCTTCAAAAATATTGAAGATCCGTTCAAAACCCCTGCCAGATCTTGAAAACTTGTTCTTGGGAGCTACTTGATGTTTTATCCTTCAACCTGCAAAAAGAATAATGAGGAAAGGGACGCCTAGCATGAATATAAGGCAATTAGGGTTAAGATCCACAAAGTATGGAAGATAACTCATCATTCAGGCCTGATTTGGAGTTCCAAAAGATGATTTCCACTGATTGTGGAGTGTTTTTCTCTTTTTTGGCTCCAAATTTGCTAACTCAAGTCAACATTTCTGTTTGACTTCTTTTAGGCGTCCAACCTTGAGTTTGATCATTTTTGTCTATTTTGCAAGCTGAAGTGCTCCCGTTTGATCTTCGATTCAGGTTACTCAGTTGATCTCAGGCAGTGTCCGACAGTTCTGTTGTCGAGGCGGGATCAGTATGATTAGATATGCCTGGGAGAGATTAACTCAGAAAACTGAGTTTAGGTCTCCAGAAAGAAGGGCGCCTTTTCTTGAAAGGGGCGCTTTTGACAATGCCTTAGTCAATTTTCATTGACTCGTTCTTCGTTTTGACCTTTTCAGACCCTCTTTGCTTTGATCTGACGTTCCCGATGTTTGATGAATCAGATGATTCTGCTTGACGATGCGTCGGGTAGCCGGTTCAGTCTTGTTCACGATGCCTGACTTCTCAGTGGAAGCTGGCAAGTTTTGGGCCTCCAAACTAAAGGGTGCCCCTGGCCAGCAGGGGCGCTTTTAGCTTTTGCTTGGTTTCATCTTGGTTGTGGACTGCCAGTCTTTGACCTCCTCCATCAGTTGATTGATTTGTCGGAAGTTCTTGCTGATAGTCTCGCTGACAAGATAGGTCATAGCTGAGAAGGTCATCCTGGGAGGCAGTGAAGATTCTGGCTAAATCTGGATACCTTTAGGAAAGGGCGCCTTTCCTTGAGAGGAGTGCTTTTAGCCATGCCTTAGCCATTTTCTGGCTTATCTTTCCAGTTTTTCAAATTTGGCTTTTTCTGCTTGATCTCATCTCGTGATCGTCTGGTGTGTCTTATGTACTTGCTGTTAGATTGATCACGTAGCCGGGAGGAAGCTGGAAAGATATCATGTATAAAGCTACAGCTCTTGGATTCATCTGGTGTCTGCAACTGAGGGGCGCCCCTGGCCAGCAGGGGCGCTTTTACCTTGAAGCTCTCTGATTTGGCACTTTTGTTGTCAATGGATCCTCCATACTTCGTTGACGGTTGGTCAATGATCCCTGAATCAGATGATCTTGCTGATTGTTTCGTTGTCGAGCCAGTATGAAAGTGAAGAGGATGACTGTTTTGACAATGCCAAATGATTTGATTTGCCCTCTGAGGTCCAAGGGCGCCTTTCTTCAAGAGGGGCGCTTTTAGCCACTGTAGACTGTGTTTTGCCTTGGTAGACAAAACGTGCACCTTCCAGACTTAGCCAAATTTTGGCCTTTTCCGTTTTGAGAATCTCCTTCGTTGAACGGCATCATTTTCATCCTTTTCCGCCATGGTTTCTTCGTTGAAGCTTTTGAGGTTTAGCTTTCAGCACCTGGTACTGGCCAATCTGCCATTAATGGCTGCGGAGCTCCTAACTTTGTTCCTGAAAAATAGAAATAGACCCACCAGAGTAAAACATAATTTTTGATAATTCTGACTTGATCAGTGTGATCGTGAAGGCTATTAATCCTATCAGAATTATTTTCAATCATTTCCGGGAAGGTCCTATTTTTTAGGGTTTCCATAAAAATAGGGGTGTAAAACCCTAATTTTCATTTTTTCAAAATTTTTACCATAGGTTCCTTGACAGAAACCCACAAAGATTTCATATTTGGTTTTACCTAAAACATACTTTCGATGGCATTTTTACGTTGTTTAGCTCAATTTAAGCAGAATGCCAAAAATTTCATTTTGGGTATAACATTAATCAAGCTATTTGTGACTGATCAAATGCTACCAAAAGTACAAACCATTACAAATGCAACAAGTATTTGGAAGCAATTGAAAGATCTGCATAAAACTTGTAATAAAGGTGGAACCTTCTTAAGAATTTGTTATTTTCAATAAAATGGATGAAAATGAATCTTTTCAAGATCATTTGGTAAAGATCAAGAATATTAGGGAACAGTTAAATGCTACTAGGCGAAAATGGAAGAAGACATGGTGGTAGTCACTCTCAAGAGCCTAACACTTTCATTTGAGCATATTATTGGAACCCTAAATATTACTGCTGCTAACTTTGACTTGAAGTTTGAAGAATTGAGCACTAAACTCTTGCAGCAAGACAGGTGGAAAAAGCAATTTGGCAATAGTAGCAGGAATGAGGATTTAAAGATAGCCTTAGCAACAAACTTCAAGGGAAAGGGCCAGTTTTCTAAGAAGCATAAAGGAGGAAATAGAGAGGGTGGCAATAGAAAATATGCCTCAAGGAATCAAAAGACATTTAAAATACCATTATTATGAAAAGATCAGCCATTAAAAGAAGTTCCATAAGAAATAGTTTATGTGATGACAAAAATTATCAAGAGCCTAAAAATCATGTTATTGTTGCAGAACATAAGGAAGATTATGAACTCTTTGCATTTATGGCTAGGGATAATGCAAATTGCAAACAATAGAAATACATCTACTTGGTACATAGATTATGGTGCATCTCATCATTTTACCAACAAGAAAGATTGGCATATTGATTACGTTACTAATGTATCCTCTATTGACTATGGTTTGTGGTAGTGGAAAAGAATTCAGAGTAGAAGGATAATAAAATGTGCAGATAACTATGTCAAGTAAAAATTTGGTCTTCCTCGATGTCTACTAAATTACATGAATGGAAAAGAAATTACTTTTTGTAAGTGAGATTATGAAGAACAACCCCCACTTACACATGATTTTCAGCACTAAAAAGTGCTATATTGTTGAACAGAGGAGTAAGAAGATAGTTGGTCTTAATATTAAAGACTGGGCTTTTCAGGTTGGTTGATACAAGGGAGCCAAAACAGCTTGCTTTGATGCCCAAAAGAGGTCAACATTGCTACTCATTTTAGCGTCAAAGGTACAGTTATTTACATTTGGGATATCTTTCTTATTTGGCTAAAGAAAGTTTGGCAAATGGTCTTCCTAAAATTCAAAATCAACAAGGATTTTGTGGTGCATGCCAAGCTAGGAAGCAGCACTAAGTTCCATTTGATGAAGGACAAGCTTGGAGAGCTAAGGAGGTCCTTCAATTGATCCATGAAAACAATTGTGAGTCTATTAAGAATTTAAGACAGCATCTATCTCTGGTGCTAGGTATTTTTTGTTATTTGTAGATGAATTCTCAAGAAAAATGTGTGTACTTTTTAAAGAAAAAATCAGGCACATTTGATGAATTCAAAAAAATTCAAGGTAATGGTAGAGAAACAATCAGGAAAGAATATCTTAATCCTTAGATTAGATGATAGAGGTCAATTTTGCTCTAGAAAATTCCTTTATTTTTGTACTTAAGAGAGCACCCAAAGGCAGTACACTAGGTAGAAGATACAAATTGATAAATATCTAAGTGAACAAGGTTTAAAAGAAGTTCTTTGGATCTCAACCTATACATCAAAAACATGTAAGGTGATCTAGTGATTCTAGTGATATATGTAGATGACATCATCGTTGCAGGTAGTGAGGTTGGAGCAATTGCAAAGGTAAAATAAAATTTACATTCAACTTTTGACATGATAAATTTAGACACTCTTATTGCTGCTTAGGTGTAGATGTTTGGAAAATACATAAACATATTTTGTTTCACAAACAAAATATGCCAAGAGTTTGTTGTATAAGCTTAGGATGGCAAATTGTGAAACCTCATCTACACCTATGGAGACAAGGATGAAACTTTTAGCCAATATTGATTTGAAAGCAGTCAATGAATTAGTCTACAAGCAACTAGTTGGTAATTTGATCTATCTTATAGAAACTAAGCATTCGACTTGAGTTATGTTGTTAGCTATATCTCTGTATTTTTGACAGCTCTTAAAATAGAAAATTGGGCATTCCTCGATTGTGTCAATGGCCATGCACCTAATCCAAAAGGTGAGGCCTTCACATGTCCATTGCATGCTACCTCATGGATCCTTAACACCCTTGGTGCTCGTCCTCACCCCTAGGTCGATCTTTTGGTATAGTGGCACATCAAAGTGGTTTCAAAGTCGAGGTCTCAAGGTCAAGCCTTGTGGAGCATGGTGGGCAGCCCTGGCGAACATTCCTCCATTGTGCTAGTGAGTGTGCACCTAATTCGAATGGTGGGGCCTTCACATGTCCATTGCATGCTACTTCATGGACCTTAACACCCTTGGTGCTTGTCCTCACCACTAGTCTTTTGGTACAATTCCCTTCTTTATTTATTTTTTCTTTTTGCATAATATTGGATATATTTTAATGGGGACATGGCAAACCTTCCCTCCCATAATTAATCATCCCTACGCAATGCAAGTTTGGATGCTCAAAGATTTCTAGACCTTCCCAAGTGACATCTTCTTCGGGAAGATTCTTCCATGTCACCATGTATTATGTAGTACTTTTGTTTCGTAGCTTTCGTTTCCTAATGTCCATAATGGCTTCAAGCTCAAGAATTAATTTTCCCTCATCATTCAAAGGTGGTAAAGTTGTAGAAGATACAAGGTGCTTCCCAATCACCCATTTAAGGCATGATACATGGAAGACATTATGGATTTTGCACCCTTCAGATAATTTTAATTCATATGCCACGGCTCCAATCTTCATATAATCTTGTATGTTCCATAAAAATATGGTTTGAGCTTTTCAACTCCACTCATTCAAAGAGATGACTACTTGTAAGGCCACAATCTTAAGAAAACCATGTCCCCTACTTCAAAAGCTCTCTTGGTTTTTCACTTATTAACATATTGTTTGTATTAATTATGAGCTTGTTGTAAGTGTATCTTAAGGGTTTTTAACAAGTCTTGACTTGTTTGTATCAAATCTTTGGCCTCTAGCACCCTTCTATTTGAAATGGCCAAATCAACATACGTTGGAGCATCATACCCATACAAGGCCTTGAAAGGAGACATACCAATAGACATGTGGTGTGTTGTATTGTAACAATACTCCCCCAAGTAAAGGAATTTGACCCATGTCTTTTTCTGTCTTGAAACATAATTCCTTAAATATCCTTCTACCCATTTGTTATGTATTTCCATTTGGCTGTTTGTCTGTGGGTGGTAGCTTGTGCTTGGAGTGAGTGCAGTTTCCACTAACCAAAACAATTCTTGCCAAAATAGACTGAAAAATCTGCTATCACAATCACTTACAATTGATTTTGGCAGCCCATGGAATTTGAAAATTTGTCTATAAAACAAATATGCCACTTGTGCTTCATAATCAGCTGTAATAGAGAAGAAATGTGCATATTTTGTTAATCTTTCCACCACTGCATAAATACAATCCTTACCCTGTGCCTTTGGAAGTCCTATGATGAAATCCATAGATATACTCTCCCATTTTGCTTAGGAATGGGTAAGGCCTAAAGCAAACTAGTTGTACACATCTACTCTAACTTGTTCTACTAGCAAGTGGAACATTCGCGTACGTGCTTGAGCACTTCTTTCATGCCTTTCCAAGAAAACCTTTCTCTAATTTTCATGTATGTCTTAAACTAGTTTTCTTGGAAAGGCATGAATCAAAGGGAGAATTTTTCTTTTAAACTTTGATTCAGGGATCAAGAAGATTCTTCCCTTATACCTGATGAGTCCATCGACTGCCTTAAACCTTTCATCACTGAAATTTTCATCGAAAATATCATTAAAAAAAGGATCTCTAGCATATTCAACTATTAACAAGTCATTTCAATCAATATAAATCTCAAAAATGGAGCATATGCTTGGCATCCTGGAGAGTGCACAACCACTACATTCTTTTTCCCTTTCACATATTCAATTTCAAAATCATAAGCTTGGAGCTCACTTACCCATTTTTGTTGGCAATCATTAAAGTCTCGCTGGTTTAGAAAGAATTTCAGATGGTTATGATCTGTCTTCACCACAAACTTGCCATACAGCAAGAATTGCTTGAGTTTTGGAAAGGCATGTACGATGGCAAGCATTTCTTTATCACAAACAAAGAATCCTCTTTCTAGTTTCCTTAGCTTCCAACTTCTCAAAGGCTATATTTAGATATTTTATTTAATGGTCAATATTGTAATATATTAAATTAGGATAGTTTCTATTCTTTTGTTCGCTTCTGTTAGCTTCAGTTTATTTTAGAAACTTCTATATTCTTCCTGAATCTCTATTGTAAAATTTATAAAAAGAGCCTTTGTCTCTTTCAAATTAATTCAATTCAGATTTTACCATTACAATAAGATCATTTTTTTTGTATTAGCATCACTCCAATCCCTTCTCTGGATGCATCACTTTCAAGTATGAAAGGAAGTGAGAAATCCAGTATTGAAAGTACAAGGCAAGTACCCATTACCTCCTTGAGCCACTCAATCACCCTTGGTGCTTTGTTGCTCCAAGAGAATGCTCCCTTTTTGGTTAGATCAATCAATAGAGCAACCAACCAAGAGAATCCATGAACAAATCTTTTTGTAGTAGCTGCAAAGAACCAAAAATCCCCTTAACTATGTCAATGTCTTAGGAATCAGCCAACTAAAGGTGGCATGGATCTTTGCCAATCCACCTAAACTCCTTGGGCACTAATAACATGTCCTAAAGTACAAGTTTTCAGTCAATCCAAACTCACATTTAGATTCTTTAGCATACAAGAATGGCTGCTCCAAAATCTCAAGTACCTCATCCATGTGGCTCAAATGTTCATCCCATTTCTTGCTATATATCAAGATATCATCAAAAATACTAAAACAAAATTACAAAGCTGCTCGCTGAATGGGATTCATGCATGATTATGAAAAGTGGCGGAAGCATTGGTGAGACTAAATGGCATGACCAAGAATTCAAAGTGTTTGTAGTGACAACATAAAGTTGTTTATGCTACAACTTCTTCATGGACTTGAATTTGATGATAACTGGATCTCAAGTCAATTTCAGAAAAATATATGGATCCATGGAGTTCATTGATTAGTTCATCAATTTGAGGAATTGAATACCTGTTCTTAATAGTTCTCTCGTTCAACACCCTATAATCAATGCATATCCTCATAGTGCCATCTTTTTTCTTCACCAATACTACTAAAGAAGCAAATGGACTAGAGCTCAATCTGATGTGCCCTGCTACTAACAATTCTTTGATTGTCTCTTCCATTTCTTCTTTGTGCATTCGTGAATTTCTATAAGGGGTAGTAATGATAGGCTTATCCACTATCTTCAATTCTATAATGTCTTGAAAACCACAGTCTAGTGGAAGCCTCAAAGGTATATCATTGAAGACCTTACTATGTTGCTTCAGAATCATCTAAACGTTTGCTAGATATAAGTCTCTTTTGGGAACTGATTTTGATGAGTTGATGAGTCAATTGAAATCCCATGCAATTTGGTCCTTACAAAAGGATTTTTTTGTCCTCTTTGCAATGACAACCATGGGTGTCCCATTAGAAATTCCTTAGCACTACCTCCTTTTTGTCTAATGTAAACTTGAGTTCCATTGATTGGTAGTTTTGAGTAAATTTTTTGAGGTAGCATAGCCATTGCACACCTAAAACCATGTATGTTTCTCTCAAGTTAACCAAATAAAAGTCTTCATATATTTTGTACCCCCCTAAGGTAATACCAAGTTGTCTCACTTTGTGTGTGCAAGGAATGGTATCCATCTGCAACAATGACATTAAAGCCACTAAACTCCTCTACCCCAAGAATCTCTTGCTTGCCAATCCTTCACCAATAAAATTATGCATGGCCCCATTGTCTATAAGAATGGTGATGTGTGGCCTCACTATCTATAAGAATGTTGATGTGTTGTCCCAACAAGACCCCATGAACTTTGAGTGTGGAACTTGGGAACTCCTAAAAGCTATGTCATAGGGTTTGCCAAATTTCAGCCATGAAGTTTGAAATTCAACAGACTTCAAAACATGATTAAAAAATCATTGAAATTTGCCTTAGATTTGTACGAGTAAAGGACATAGTTTTTCAATAAAATATATTTAAAAAAATGTATCCATCTACAAAGCTCCAAACAATGATGGTGGATGAATGCTAACGAAATTACTTTCCTACCTCTGTCAATAACAAAACCCCAAAAGTGAAAGCTCTACCTTGTCTAATTGCCCTATGCTACAGGGGAACGTTGTGTTACTATGGTCCCTTACCCTCACCCCATTATAGATAGTAGTTCACTGGTACCCTTGAAACACTTGCACTCATCCCTCTACCTCTACCTCCCTTCAGCCTGCCATCGGGCTAGCCTTTTTAGGGCTTTTTCATGAAAAGGCCTTTTAACTTTTAAGTTTTGTTTCTATTTTACTTTTTTCGTTTCTCAAATAAAATTTAATATCTTTACATTTTATGTTTTAAACCATGTCTATTTATTATTTAATTTTGTTTCTTATTAATATTTAAAATATTTAAACTAGACTTTTAATTATATTATATTTTTTTTTTGATAAGTAAGATTGTATTGATATCAAAAAGAAACAGTGATACAAGTTCAAGCCCGGAGCCTAACCAGGGCAACCAACAGAACGCCAAAACATCTCCATTACACTACTACCCCGAGAATAACAAAATACCACGCACGGTCAAAACCATACAACCGCCCACCTGAACGTCAATTGCTAAGACAAAATTTGACAACAGCAACCAGATACTAGTGACTAACCAAAGCTCAAACCCTACCCACCACCTAGAACCGTTTACCACATATTTTGTTGTGCAAACACGTGAAATTCATGTTTCCAAGCCGAGTTGCCAACCGGAACCAGGCGGAATTTCTTATTGAGATAATTGGCCCCAACAACCGCCAATCACCGATGCTCCACCAACTCAAGACCAATGACATCCAGGAGAAAAGGAGAGAACTTAACCAATGCCTCAGGATCATCCAGAAGAGCAAGGTCACAAGGTCAAGGAATGCCCTTACCCAACAAGGTAGCAACCAAGGTTCTATCCAAACCAACCAGCATATCCTTCCAGAATAGCCGCTTCATTATCACCCACGAGTCTACCTTGGAGACCCCAACATCTAGTAAGCTAGCCAGGACGCATGAAGAAATGTTTGAGTCCAACTGGCAACCCTCCGCGCCCGCCATGAACCCTTTCCTTGAGGTACATTTTATTGCTACAAAGGTAAGATAGTCCAGGTGTCGAATTATTTGACACAGCCAAAGGGAAGTCACTGGGCCTTCGAAGGCCATCTGCTGCTTCGAGCTCCGCAACTGCACAGGGGTATCCATACCACCAGTATCCAGCTCCTTCGTTGAAACCAAAAAAATAAACTTGCTCATGAGAGTATTGCTAAAACATAACTTTCAAGTTGTGAATGCGAAGAACCACCGCACCACCTTGGAGATTTAACCATTAACTACATCAATGAATGCCCACGCAACGTGCCTGGCTTAGATCATGCGAAAGCAGGCAAGCGTCCGGAATAGGCCGAAACACTCCATCCAAAGCCAGCGAACAATCATGTAATTTACATCCTCTGAAAAGTTCCTGTTGTACCCAAAATAAATTTTTGGCATTCTGCTTAAATTGAGCTAAATCATGTAAAAATGTCGTCAAAAGTTTGTTTTAGGTCAAACCAAACATAAGGTTTTTGTGGGTTTCTGTCAAGGAACATATGAGTAAAATTCTAAAAAATTGAAAGTTAGGGTTTCGTGCCCCTATTTTTAGGGAAACCCCTGAAAATAGGACCTTCCCGGAAATGATTGAAAATGATTTTGATAGGATTAATCGACTTCACGATCACACTCATCAAGTCAGAATCATCAAAAATCATGTTTTACTCTAGTGGGTCTATTCTTATTTTTCAGGAACAAAGTTAGGAGCTTTGTAGCCATTAATGGCAGATTGGCCAATACCAGGTGTTGAGAGCTAAGTTTCAAAAGCTTCAACGAAGAAGCCATGGCAGGAATACTCCGAAAAGATGTTGTTTGATGAAGGAGATTCTCAAAACCGAAAAGGCCAAAATTTGGCTAACTCTAGAAGGAAGATGCCTTGCCACCAAGGAAGAAATGCAGTCAACAAGTCAAAAGGCGCCCCTCTTGAAGTAAGGCGCCCTTTTGTCTCAAGGGCCAAATGCAATCATCATGTCCATCTGAAGCAATCATTTTCTTCATCTTCATGCTGGCTATTCAACACATCATCAAGCGAGATCATCTGATTCTAAGATCGCCGACAAACATCAACGAAGTATGGAGATGCTACAAGCAAGAACACAAAGCAAATTAGTAAGCTTCACAGCAAAAGCACCCCTGCTGGCCAAGGGCGCCCTTCATTTCAAGGCACCTAATGAATTTATCAACAGCTGCTTTATACAAGGCATTTGTCCAGCTCTCTCCTAGCTTATGTGATCAATCTAACAACACATTCACAGGACATGTCAAACAGTCAGATACTGAGATCAAGTAGAAAACGCCAAAGGTGAAGACTGAAAGAACATAAAAACTAGCTAAGTGTTGGTCAAAAGAGCCCTTGTTGAAGAAAGGCGCCCACCTTTTTGAACAATCAGAAGCAGTCTATTTGCTCGGTGACCTCCAGGATGATCTTCTCCACTTTGATCGATCTCAACAACGAAATCATCAACGAAGACATCAGACAACTCAATCATCTACTGACGGAGATCAAACCAAGGCAGTTTATAGCATGAACATGATCAGTCAACAAGTCAAAAGCGCCCCTACTGGCCAGGGGCGCCCTTAGATTTGAAGGACCTAAACAAACCTTTAGGAGCTGAGAAACCAATCATCCTTTCCAGGACTGGGCCGGTTACCCAATGCACAATCAAGCAAAGCCATCTGACTCGTCAGTCAACAGCAACGTCAGATCAAAACATAGAGGATCTAAATTGTGAAAACAAAGAACAATCATGAAAATTTGACTAAGTCAAAGCTAAAAGCGCCCCTACTGGAGAAAGGCGCCCTTGAATCTGGAGCCTCAAACTCAATTTTTTGACTTAACGACTCCTAGGCATACCTCTTCAGGATGGTTCCATCTCGACAATAGATCCGTCAGTAGCTGCCAAAGATCAACTGAACGAACGAGAGCAAGGATTGAACAGAGGCACTTCAGCATAAAAAAATGATGAAAAAATGTTCAAACTCAAGAAAGGACGCCTAAAAGGTCAAAGGCAATTTGTTGACTTGAGTTAAGAGATTTTGGAGGCAAAAAGAGGCCAAACACTCCACGATCAGTGGAAATCAGCTTTTTGAACTCCAAATCAGGCTAAATCAGGCCTAAGACATGAGTTGGCGCCCATACTTGATGGATTCAGACTTGACTCATTATATAATCAAGCTAGGCATCCCTTTTTCATTATTTCTTTTGCAGGTTGAAGATCAAAACAGCAATTTTCTCTCAAGGACGTCTTTTCAAGATCTGGCAAGGGTTTTGAACCGTTCTTCAATATTTTTTGAAGATCAGTGGCATAAGGGGATTTCTTCTCAGAGGTTGAATTCAGAGGCAGATTTTACAAAGAGACAGCTAATAACTTCCAATCCACCTCTTGTCTACTTCCTCTCTTCTGTCTTAAAATTCTTGCATGTCACAGAAAACAACATGCTATCACAGATCTGGCCAACTAGGCATGATCAACATAATTTTCCAGTAAAACCCATCTCTTTAGATTTTCCAGAAATGGCAAAGTTGTTGCCCCTATTTTTAGGGATTTTTTCGAAAAAGTCTCAAAATAAAAAATCTAAGGAACTGGGTTTGTTCAGCAGTGAAGCATGAACAAAACCCATGTGCCAAATTTTTCCCGAAAAAATACTTCTCGATAGGCGCTATTTTTAAGGGTTATCGGAAATTGTCAGAATAGGGTCGTGTGCACAATTGATCTTTAAGTTTTTCAGGATGTAGTACTCTCAAGTACAATACAAGACCAAGATAGCCTTGTACCATGATTTCCTGAAAACGACTGACACAGACCTACATTAGAAGAACCCAAAGGTCAATTCTGAGGATTTGGAGGGCATGAATCAAATCACGCTGCAAAACATAGAAGAATCTGGATTGCTTCAAGCCGCATCAATCCCTATCACATTACAAAGTGTGGAGCTTGTAATTGCTTGCATTAAGCATTACAATCTTACCACAAGAGAAATCCGATCAGTGGATGGGAGAGTGATCTGCAGCTTGAAACCAAAGGACATTGAAAAATGTTTTGCTATTCCACCATGCCCGACCAACAAGGTCATATTTGTGAAGGAATGTGAAAGGGCATTCGAAGCTTCAAAGGACAGGTGTTTGCTGAAAATGGCAGAACAATGGTTAAAGGTGAAAAAGGCCAGCTTGCCCAAATTAGTTGGACGAGGAGAATTCAGAGACGAGTCTGCAGTGTTAATCACTCTACTCAGCAGGATCACTGGACAAGAAGAGGGCAACCAATTTCAGCCATGGATGTATTACATCATTGCCAAGATTATCAGCAAAAGGGAACATTACGTTTGGGCCACCTTGATCAATGACACACTCCACCAACAAATTACCAGGTTTCTAGAGGCTCATAGGTTCCACATGTGTTCCTACCTGGTATACCTGATTGCCTTCCAAGGCGAGTTCAGGACACTAAGCACTGTGGGGACCTTAGGTGTGCAGAAGGTCCATGAATACATTCTACATCTTGAGGTTACTCTAGCGAAACAACACTTCAAACAGATGAATGACCTCTTCATCATGCACATCGTACGAGACCTTGACCATGAGATGCACGTGCGTATATCACCAGCAACCAAGGAGGCAATGGTGGACTGGGCGGATTGGTTTATCCAATTCCCCACCTTCACCTACATACGTGTGTATGGTTACAATGGTCACCCCACCATGATGCCACGCTACCCTTCAGATAAGGTGGTGTTCATGGAGTTCCTAAGGCAATTAGCTGAAGTTCACACTCACCTACGCCTAAAGAAGAAGCCAGCAGCGAACTTTCCCATCCAGATGGGAATCTATAGATGTAAAACAGCAACCGATGCCAAATTGATGAGCCAAGAAACGGTGAGACTTAATCTCAAATATCTCATTGAGAGAAGGTCATCATATGATCCAAGAGGCCTTTATGCAGCGCATCTTGAGCAATGCTCATCACATGAATCTTCTATGGAAGATTACTGGGTCAATTGTGACGATGAGTTTGAGGTATGAAGAAGGAACTATAGCCGGCTTAAGCTCTCACAAATTGCTGACTTTATGTCAGAAAACATTGAAGACCTATTTGACGATGAAGGGCAAGTCATTCTCCCCTCGTTCTTCGTAGATCAAGTGGACTCACAGCCACTCTAAAGAGTGGATTGGTATGCAAAATAAAATACATCTATAGAGGAGAGAACAAGTAGAGTTGTCAGAAACAGTCAACTCTCCCTAGACAACAAGAGGACAAGGAAGGTAGTTGGTATGCAAAAGAAAATACATCTATAGAGGAGAGAACAAGTAGAGTTGTCAGAAACAGTCAACTCTACCTAGACAACAAGAGGACAAGGAAGGTAGTACTTCCCCGAACAGAGCCGCCACCGGTTCACTCTACACTACCTTCCACATCCAGGAAGAAGCCCAGAAGAAAGCAATGGAGCAATCCTCCCAAAGGGATGCGGATGTCAAGGCATACATGGGGGAGAACACAGATGGCTGATGCAAATCAGCAAGAAGTATAGGTGGAGACAACCACCAACTTACTTGAGGTAGTAGAGATTGCTACAGTCGAGCCAGAGCCAGTGATTGAGGCAATCATGGCTGAGGTAGAGCCCATACTAGAAGCAGTTGCAGTAGAACAAGGCCAATGTTTGAGACAGAGCCGCCTACTTCACCACCATCACAGCAGTCACAAGTCCCCATCGACTTGGACTCTCTGCCACGAGACATCACTACAGCACAATCTCATTCATCAGGCATTCAAGGGCCCAATGTTCCTCCTTCCAATGAGGCTAGTCGGAATTCCATCTAGCTTGAGAGTCTCCTAAGAAGGAAGAGGGATAGGCCATCCTACCAACTTGACTTCACCGAGTTCGATCATGTCCCTGTAGACATGTCGGCAAAGAAATTGAAGAAGCAAGTACATGCAGGAAGGAATGTGGATAATGAGTTCATCATAGAGACTGTTGCCCCACCTGAGGACAGAAGTATACACGAGGTAGGGGTTGAAGACTTCATGTTGTCGAAGATCAACCTTGGAAAGAAAATTCGTCAGGTGGAGGCAAACCTTCTCGGAATTGCCTCAGTGAGTGCCCAAGAGAGAATGGCTAAGGATGGCCAAGACAAAGCAGCCTTAAAGGCTGAAAACCGACAATTGAGAATGTACATTTCCAACTTAATGCACGGCACTCCCAACTTCTCTGCTTTGCCACGAGAGTTGCTAGATCTCCCCGCAGAGCAAAACCATCGCTAGTTGATTACATATGGCAAACACTTGAGAAATCAAGTGGAAGAATTTGTTGTCAGAGGATGGTGTGTATTGGCGGAAACATACCAATTGAGAGATAAATCATATAGACTCCACTCAGAGATCCAGCAATCAGAACTGAGGACAGCAGAGAAGAGGCCAGGGGATGAAATGACAGTCGCAGATTTGCAACTGGCATACCAATCAATTACTACCACAAAGAACAAGCAACATCTCTTTGCTTGGAAAGAACAGTTGGCATACAAGGTGAAAGCCTATGATGCCAATTCTATGGAGCTGATTGACTATAGACATATTGTCGCAGGTATTATCAACTTCGCAAGAACATTGGTAATATCCTTCCCTCACATAGAATATCAGAACAAGGGAGGAGAGTACATTGAGCTAGGATCAATGCAGAATCAATTCTGAGATGTCATCCATAGCACATTCCTCGATGATCCCGATGGTTGCAAGTTGGCCAAAGTTGTAGCCATGTCTACCAAGTTGGATGACGCAACTGCCAAGTGCATAGACTATCAGCAGCAACTTGTGACAGGTGAAGAAATGCTAAGACGTCACGTCGTCATCTTGCAAAGCATTAATTTCCCAGAGGCTGAAGAGGTCAACGACTGGATAGAGGTATTGTTGACCAATGGTGATGAGGTGTAAAGCACCCCAAGAAGGACATCCTACCCTCCAAAGTAGCATTAATGGTGACATGAGTTAACTTGATGCCTCATTCCAAGTTAACTCCATGTCCCACTGATCTTGCATGTCAGATCCCACCAATTATGGATGTATATTTCTCTATGTTCCACAACGTTTCGGGTACGGGGACGGGGGGACAGCAGGGGACGCATTTCTGGGATGTTTCCTAAGGGGCAATTTTTAGGGGACGGCGACATACAAAATACATATATATATATGATTTTTTCAAAATTTATTAATATATTAGAGAGAGAGAGAGAGGGAAAGAGAGATAGATATGTCAATAAATTAATAATTAATAACAACAATATCAATATGTAAATAAATCGTGAGAGTAGTACTATAACAGCATAAGAAATGTCATTAAAGCATTATAAAATTTATCACAGCAGTATCAAACATCAATAAAACCATGGTCTATCAATATCCAAATGTCTCAAACATGTATCCAAATGTCTAAAACTATTTGTGGTTCTTCTAATTTACTTGTATCTAGATCATCTGATATGGATGGTGATGATATTTTTGAACCCATATGATAATGGTTGATCGGTGATGACTGATTGTTGACACTTGACATTATTATTTTTTAATTTTAATTTACAATATATATCGTGACATTCGAGTTTGACTAATTGATACTTTAATATTTTTATTTTTATGGTGGTGTTGTTTACTATAGAATATATGATGCTCTGTGTGGTATTTTGAACTTAACTACTGCTGCAAATATGCATATATTTCTGATTTTTATATGTTTTCGTATGGATGAACCCAAACCCAAAAATAAATTTGACCAAACACGAACCAATACCAAGATTGGTAACTTGGGACAATAGGGTTTGGATCATAAATAATTAGTGTTAAATTTATGTAGTGTCTTTTTGTCACAGTCTAGTCATAGAGGCAATAGGTATCTTTCTTTTTGAAGTATTTACCTCAACTTTTGATATACTATATCTGATTCATCTCTATTCTTCTAAAACCATAATATTTACTGAACAATCAAGTGATTACAGAAGGTTTCTATCTATGAGGCATGTTAGAAGTTCTCCTCTACTACATTTTAAAGAACTATTAAAAAATTAAAATGAGACTTAGTAATACTAATGACAAAATGTTAATATTTTGTCTCCATCAAACTTTAGCCAAAAAAAAATATTAAATTAATCCTAGGAGAGATGGTGGGCCCCGCACAACCTTGGGAAGGAGAAATAAACATTAAAAAAATCTAATTTTTTTATTGTTTTTTAATGTTTGAAGCTCTCAGCCTACAAGGGACAGCTAGCCATCCCCGAAACGTCCCCAATCCGTACCAGGGACGGGGATCAGTCCCCAAACTCCCGAAAACGTTTCATGGTGTTTCCTATGAATTTTGTTGTTTCAGGGATGCCAGGGGGACGTCCCCTTTGCGTCCCCCCGTCCCGGGGACGGCAGGGGACGAGGACAGGGGGTTTTGGGGTAGGGTACGCATCTTCGTGTAACCCTGCTATTTCTAGATCTCCACTAATTGTGGATCTCTATTTTGGAGGCACATTTGTAATTTAAGTTCACTTTTAGTTAGGTTTTAGTCAACTAAGGTAGACTTCTAGTTTGACTTTTGTTTAGTTTCAGTTAACTGAAGTAGATTTCCAGTTAACTACTTGCTCACCTACTTTTAGACTTAGGAATAAATCTTGTTGATTGGCAAGAACTAATTGATAACTCGAGGAGATTTTAGGGTTGCCTACTCCTTTGAGTTTCTATAAATAAGAGCCTTGGGCTCATTATTTGTTAACCTTTATTTACTATGCAAAATTATTGCACCATTGTTGCCACAAGCTTGCAAAGTTGTATTTGTTCACTCTTGGATGAGAATTAGTTGGTTGATCGTAATTGTGCATGATTTTGTGCCTTTGCTGTCCCAATCTTTGTAATTCGTTGGAAAAGCTTGAAGAAGAAAATCAGATGGCACATGCATGTTTGATCTAAGATTTGAGTTGATTCAACGTCTTGTTTTAAATAGTTTATTGTTTCAATCTCCTCCTTCGAGAGGGGTTCCTCCTCCTTGAATATTTTGTCATCGATAGCTATCATTTAATGTTGTTTAAAGACCCATATTTCAGCCTACACTTCGGACAAGGGTTCCTCCTCCTTAGCAACCTGATATCCATTATCTTCGTACTTTTTTGTTTCTAGTAAGTTGTTTCCCAACCTATACCTCGAACAGGGGTTCCTCCTCCTTAGCAAGTCTTAGATCCAACCTACCATAAAGAGTGTTTGCTTGTATAAAACCTTATCCCAGCGTATATTCGAGAGTTCAAAGCCTCGGCCATATTCTAAGGAGACGACAAATTCAAGTGATCCAACCCATCCATTTCAGCTCCTATGCCCTCATGCTCTGTTAATCTTGAGGAGATAGGATAGTTTAGAAGCTAGTTAGTCGTAGTTAAGATCTGCAGAAACCAGAGAAAAACTTAGCTACGGCGCATTGTGTTTATGCACCCTTGTGTCCTACCGCTGAGTAAAAAAGATAGGAACCTTAGTACCTTTTTTTACGTAGAACATCAGCAAAGAGAGATCTTCCTCTCTATAATTTGAAGAGCAACACTATAACACTTGCAATAGCTGTCCGTTTCCAATAAGCACTCCAGAGGTGCTAATTGAAACGCCAACAGTTCCCAAGGCAACTAATCCACTGTGGCACCAACTCAGCAAACTACCCCTCCACACTGCCAAATGGCCACTCCAAACAATCATTCGAAGGGTGGAGTGGCACCCACCCTTCCACCCACTAATTATATTATATTTATTATTTCATATATTAATTTAATATTATTTTTATTTATATATTAATAATATTTAAATTAAAATTTTAAACATATTTATATTATAGTGTTTTTAAACTTATTATAATTTATTCAAATTTAACATAATATTGTTTTATTTTATGATTTATTACTTATATTTTTAAAAAATCAATTTTATTATTTGCAAATTTAATCACTAATTTTTTTTGAATTTTTTCCCCTTACCGAATTTCATTCAAATTTTATTGTGGCCAAACGCAAACTCGAATTCAAACCTTCTAACATAGCCTGAAAGTCAAGTTCAAGTTCTTCAATGGTTATTGGTTCAAGATCTTATGTTTCAAGCTCATCATCAACCTTGATGTAATGGATTTGTCCCTTCACTAGACGATGATAGCCAAGTGCCAAAAGCTCACAACAGTTGAAGCACAATGATTTCCTTCTCAATTCATTTTTGGGATCCATATCTTTTTTAGGTAGAGGAGGACTAGATTTATGCCCTTGTTTTTAAAAATTCCCTTTGTTTTGATTGAAAAGGGGTCCTTTGGGAATGAATTTGTTCCTTGGTGTTGAAGATTCCAAATCTAGAAGCATTCTTATTGCATCCTAAAGAGTTGATGGATCGAAGGCTCACACTAAGCCCTTGAGGAGTTCAACTAACCCTTCAATAAAAAGAACTATGATGCTCCTATTTGAGGCATCTAGTACCATTATTAATTTATTACTAACCTCTAAAATTTAGTCACATAGTCTTCTACTAATCCACGATGCTTCAACTAGGCTAGCTCTCTTAATGAATTTTCGGACCCTCACTTTGAACCTATCCAATAACTTCTTCCAAACTCTTTTAAGGTGGTGATAGAGTCGTGTGCCTGGTTGATTATCCCATATGATAACACCACTCATGAGCTACCTCTTCTAGGTGAAGAGTGGCAAATTTGATAGCCTCATCTTCAATCATTGGGTTCACTGAAAAATAGGTGTCAATCTTATCATAACCACACTCAGGCTGAGCATTTGTTGGATCCATCATAGGTAGGACTAGTTAATTTGCCAACTCGAATCTAAAAGTCTCTAGGAGCCTACTATTGAGGAGCCCTTATTCCCCCCCTTCTTGGTGCATTCCTCATCTACAAATCACAATAATCCCTGAAGAGCATATCCAACTAGAATCCCAGACTAAGATATGTGATATTCCTCATGATAAATATTCATCATCTCTAGGGTTGGCTGTTGCCATTCTTCTCCCTCCTGCTGTAGTTCTTCCCTTGGTAAGAGTTTTGATCTGAAGATCTTGGGGCTTGGAATAGGTGGAGTTGAGCTAATAGGAACCCAACTAGTCACTGATGGACTACCTTCTCCATCGTGGGCTTTGCTCATATTTTTGTCACATAGAGCAAGAATCAGGTTGGCTATGGGAATCTTTAACTGAATTTGCCAATGCTTCATGGCTTTGCATGAGTTGGATTGCAAATTCTCTCAAGGCCTCATTGGATGATTTTTTAACTCAATCACCCATCTTTTCTGCTTCTATATCTGAAGTCTGAGAATTCTTCTTCTTTTCTCTTTCCGAATATCAAAGATCTATGGCACTCTATAGCATAAACTCACCCTATAGGCTAGTAAGATTACAGCACTAATACCAATGTCATGTCAACTTATATAGAGCAATATTTTTTTTAAATAATTTAGTTGCCAATGAATAACAACTTACTAAATACTGAAAACAACACTTATTATAAATAATTACTTCTTTTACAAATGAAAACCTAGCCTCAAGTCTAAAAGCACCATTAGGTACAAGTTTACAACTTAACTCACTAAGTACGATAATCCAACCTCAAACCTATTGTTAATCCTATGTGATAATGACCTGCCAATACGAAACTGGGATATAATTTAAGGACAATCTTAGTGCTGTAGTTTGATGCAGGGCTTCATATGATAAGGATTCTAAAGCCTGAAATTGTTGGTGTTGATGTTGTGGACTATTGCTTTGAAACTATGTAGTGATGATGTTGATTGCTATCTCGATTTGCTATGTTCGAACTAGTTAAATGTTGGTGTTGATTGCTAGCTAGGACAATACTGAAGCTGGTAAATTGGACTTTTCTAAATCTTTAAAGCTCTATGCAATTCCCGAATTGTAACCACCAACTAGAAGTTTGAGGGTTTTTGTCCCCAATCGCTGTATGAGATGCCCAAGAGTCTCTGTCCTTGAATCTCTGTGCATTCCTCAATGTTTTTATCCTAGGACCAGTGAACAAACTGAAGACATTCAAGAGAATATACCGGAATGTTGTTTCTGCTGCCTATGCTTATTTAAATAGGCACACATGTACCTAGGGTGGTGGTTGAGGTGGCCACTTTCGGCCTTATCTATTGAGGCTGATACTCCTTAACTTTTGCTTCTTTTTTAATTATTTTTTCTTAAAACAAACCTAATTCTGTTTGGAGGTAGCTATCTTTTTTTTTGTTTTTTGTTTTTTCATTTTTTTCGCATAATATTGGCAGTATTTTAATGGGGGAATAATAGCAGCTAGTTCGTAGTCTGATCTAATCTTATAGACACTAGGCATTTGACTTGAGCTATGTTGTTAGCTATATCTCTCAATTTATGACAGCTCCAAAAAAAGAACATTGGACAACAGATTGGGAAAGATTCATGGATATAGGAAATATACATTGGGTTATGTGTTCAGCCTTGGAACAAAAGAAATTTCATGGATCAGCAAGAAACAACATGCAGTTTTACTTTCCTCTACAAAAGCAAAGTATAAAGCAGCAGCAAAAGGGGCATGTGAAGTGATTTGGCTTAGGAAAATGTTGGCAGATTTACAAGTTCATCAGACTGAGCCAACTTTTCTATGATAACTAGGAAGTTCTCAAGTTGGCAGCGAATCCCATCTTTCATGAACAAACAAAATAGGTTGACATACATTGTCACTTCATTCATAAACTCATAGAAGATGGTGAAGTTGAGCTGCAATATTGTTCAATGCAGGATCAGACTACAATATTTTTAAAAAGTCTCTCAGCACAGATAAATTTGTAAAATTTAGATATAAACTCTGTGTAGTTTCTCGAATGACCATTAATGAACAATGTTAGTGTTTGCAGTAATAATCATATTAGTCTTCGTGATAGGCTTAGTAATGAAGTCAATTTATGATTTTATGTTACTATATCAAATAATATAAACATGGTTTAATATTCACTCAAGACTTTTTAGGGTTAGCATTTGTGCTGCCAAAGTATTAAGGTTTATGTTGTTTTCCTATAAAGCGACCATTGCTCTTTCATTAATTTATACAAGAAGTGTTTCTGTCCGAGTTCTCTCATGTGTTCCTTCTTAGTTTCTTTGTATGTATCAATTTTCATAATAGAATCAGAATTTAATGACATTCTTTATAAACACGAGGATGACATGAAAATTTGGTTTATAGCTTGTTCAACCCTTGTGGCCATCATCCTCTTACAATTGCTATTGTTAGAGAAGCCATTGGGACTAAGTTACTGGTTCGGTTTTGGGTTCGGGTTCGGGTTTGAGAACCCGGTTCGCCGGTTCGGGAAAAAAAAATATGGGGATTGGGTTCGGTAATACAAAAACATATAAAAATCAGAAATATATACATATTTGCAGCAGTAATTAAGTTCAGAATACACCACCATATTAATAGTCAAATAACATAGCAAAAATACACCACCACTTTATACTCAAATGTCATGATATAGAATTATAAATTAAAGTTCAAACATAAAAATGTCAAGTGTTTACAATCAGCCATTATTGATCATTGATCAATCTGAATCATATGGGTCATCAAAAAAAGGATCATCAACATCATTAGATGCTACATTTTGTGTAGAACTACAAATAGCATCAGTGGCAAAGATTAGAGTTGGAGTCAATATTTTATTATTTAGAAGTCAACTTTAAGTTTAAAAAATACTTAAAAATTGTAAAAAACATCACTTTTTCCATGACCTAGGCATTTAAGCAGTCGGGTTCGGTCCGAGTACGAACCAGAAACGTTTTTTTCGTACCCACAAGGTGGGTTTCGTTTCCTGCCCGTACCCACAGGCCAAAAATCATTTCCTAGTCGAATTTGTATCAAACCAGTACCATATCTCGTTTCCGAACCGTGCCGTATTGTTTCTAGGGGCTATTATGGACGAATCGGTAACTTAGTTTAAGTAAAATAAGTTGGAGCTCTACATTGCCCTCCACTTATAAAACTTGTGCAATATCTCAAACTCTACTCTATTGGTCACAAGTTTGGCAATTGTTCTTCCAACAAAACAGTAAAAGGCAATTGAAGTTCCTTCTATATCATAACAACTTCAGCATGTGCATAATTGGGGCACAGTTCATAACAAATTTGGACCCATAGTTCCAACGGATGAATGTATTGTCTCCTCTATTTGTGAGGTCAAAGTAAAAGGAATTGTTCAACTCATGTATATGTGGCCACAAAACATGGACGAAAAACATTGAAAGCTTTCATAAACTTCTACTACCTATGTTATTATAGACATTTAGTCCTAAAGAATATATTGAGTAATTGCCTTTGCCTATTTGATTCAGAGGGTTTTGTCACCAAGCTTTGAAAGAAGTTTCAAGAGAAGTTGTTGAAAAAACCAGCTATAGTTCAACATCAAATACTCCTATTGCTTTGGGCCAAATAAATTTAAGGGGGGATTGTTGTGTGTTGGTGTAACAATTAGCACCTATGGAGTGCGAGTTGGTACGGACAGCTATGCACAGTGCGTAATGACTGCTCTTCAAATTAGGACAGGAAGCTCCCTCTTTTGTTGATATGCGTTCTAAAAGTAAAATATCTAAATCCTATCTTTTTGACTCAGCTGGAAGAGGCACAACGTTAAGAAAACCAAGGACGTTGCAAATAAGGATTTTCTCTGGTTTCGCAGGTCTTAACTACAACTAAAACTAAAAGCTTTAAACTATCCAATCTCCTCAAGAAAACAAAGCATGAAGAAAAGGAGCGGGAATGTGATTATACGATAAACTTCAAGTGCAGATTCACAACGTGAAGGCAAGGTGGCACAACTATTTGCTTGGCTGGGAAGAAGTTTATTAAAAACAAACAAATATACGATAAACTAAGTACAGTTTCACAACATGAGGGCAAGGTGGCTCAACTATTTGCTTGGCTGAATAGGTTTATTGACACACACATCAAACAATAAGCTTTAAGTACAAATTTGCAACATGAGGGCAAGGTGGCTCAGCAATTTGCTCATCTGAATAGGTTTATTATTAACATAAGGTAAGCAACTAGGACAGTAAATTGCATAGATGGGACACGCATACAATAAACGATCAAACTAGCAACCCCATTTAGCTAAGATTCGAATAAACACCATAGTAATAACATGACGGCAAGGTGGCACAACTATTCATTAATACAGTAATCACTCATGAACAGATACAGAATAACAATATTATAGGCAAGGTGGGCTCAGCATATATTGCTATCCCGTGCAAAAGTTATTTACAAATGAGCTGAAAGCTCTTATTTATAGACATCAAAGGTGTAGGCAACCTTAAAATCACCTTGAGCCAACTAGAGTCTTGCGAGCATGCAAGATCTTTATTCTTTAAGTCTAAGGAAAATAAACTACACTGTTAACTGGAAAGATACCATCAGTTAACTGAAACAAGACTCAACAGAATGGACATGTGCAACATGCACGTCCTTATTGAAGTGAAAACTAACTAATAATTCCGACTATACAAAGATGTTTCCAAGAAAGACATGGCATGCAATGTGTAACAACGAGTTAACTCAGAAAGAGGCATCGAGTTTAACTCCTATGTCTAATGTCTATCTTGGAAAAGGTGGGACGCCTTGAACTGAAGTTCACCGGCCCTGATCTCGAGCAACTAACCCCTCCATGAGGTCGTTGATTGCATCACCATCTGGGGCATTGATACTCTTTCGTAGTACATGATGTCTGCGTAGCATATCCTCACCACTTGAGATCTCGCTCTAAAATTCACCTGTTTTTCTGACTACCTCATCGAACAATGCTAACATGACTGTAAGTTGATCCAACTTACAGCCAATAGAGTCTCCACTGAAAATACCATGGATGAGTGTTTGTAATTCTGACTGAATGTCTGCGAGCTCAACATACTCACCACCCTCACGCTGATATCGGCAATGAACTTGTGACACAAAAGTTCTCACATAATGACGTGCAGTAGTCACATGCTCTCTACTCTCAGCCAACTCTAAAGTTATTTTTTCCTGTATCTCTATCTTGAAGATTAATTGTGTTCTCCAATCAAAAATAGCTTCTCTATCCTCTTCATCAGCGACCGAGTCATATGCCGTCCCCAAGTGAGCGATCAAGATATCATCCCTAGGTTTGTCAATTGTCAAGCTGCGCTCTGAATCCTGAATTTGCAAACGGAGTTCGCAAGCGTTGTATCTCAATTGAAATAGTTTTGCAAGTACAAAGCGGCCCTTAGTGATAAACTCCTCTTCCCAATCCATCATGCGCTTCCCGTATACAACCATCTGATTAAGTTGACCCTTCTCTATTGGTGGCTCTACCATCTGTGGAAGTGAAGTAGTGACATTCTCGGGTCTATGGACGAGATTAGAGATGTATTGACGAAGCTGTTGGTTTTCAGCCTTGAGGGCTGCCTTGTCTTCTCCGTCTTTTGCCACTCTATCCATTATGCCGTCAATTGCAACTCAAAGAAAATCAACCTCTATTTGGCGTGTGCTCCTGCGAAGGTTAACCTTGATAACTTCGAAGTCCTCAACTTCTAACTCATCCAAATTCTTGTTCGGTGGAGGTACTGCAATCTCTACAATGATCTCTTTCTCAACTTTCCTCTCCACATGAGCTTGTTTCTTAATCCTCTTATCTGATGGATCCTGGTAGATGTGATCAAAGTCTGAGTGGTCAACTATGTATGACAGTTGCCTCCTCTTCCTACCCAGCTGACTCTCAAGCCAAGACGAGTCTCAACTAATCTCACTGAATGTATTGATGCTAGTCACACGAGGTCCTGATGAGGCCGAAAGTGTAGAAGTATGGCTACGCAATGGCAAATCCAAGTCCAAATCAATGTGAATTGGAACTGAGAGCTACTATGGTGTTGGTGATGGCAAAGGAGGTTGTACCTCTGGCTCTGGCATGCTCTAAACTATATTTGTGGCTACCTCCACCTGTGCTTCTGCAACAAGTGCCTTCCCTTTTGATTTATCAGACACTTTGTTTCTCTTAGGAGGGTTACTCCTTTTCTTTTGTTTGGGTTTCGATGAGGATGGCAGTGTAGATTCCACCAACGGCAGCTCTATGCTTGGCATGACTGCCCTCCTTGTTTTCTTACTTTCTAGGTAGAGTATGCTATTCTGAATAGCTCTACCTGTTCTTTCTTCCACAGATGAATAATCCTGGGTGTACCAATCAACAGCTGGAAATGGTTGTGTATCAACCTACTCTCTGAAGAATTGAGGAAGTATATCCCCATCATCATCTGACAACCCTTCAACATCCTCTGACATGTAAAGGGAAATCTATGAGAGAGTGAACCTGTTGTAACTGCATCGACACACCTCGAACTCATCCTTGCAGCTGACCCAATAGTCCTCCATAGTAGGCTTGTGATGAGGGTGACCTCCAAGACGCATTGAATAATAACCCCAAGGTTCATATGCACGTGCGTCAATAAGGTACTTGAGCTTGAGGTTCTCTAACTCCTGACCTGCAATCTTGGCATCAACTGTTGTCTTACATCGGTAGATTCCCATCTGCAAAGGAAAGTTGGTTGCCGGCTTGTGCTTGTTACACAACCATGAATGGACTTCAGATAATTTCCTTAGAAACTCCATGAACACCGTCTTATCCAAAGGATAACATGGTAGCATGGTTGGATTTCCTGTATAACCGTATACACGGATGTACGTATATGTAGGGAACTGAATGAACCAATCTGCCCATTCTGCCATTGCCTCTCGAGCAATTGTTGAATATGAACGTGCAACTCCCAATCTAGGTCTCTCACTGTGTATATCAAGAATGCTTCCTGCACACGCTTGAAATGCCGCTCGGAAGGTGTGAATTCAAGTTGATCATAGTATTGATAAACTTTTTGCACACTGAGAACGCCCGTGGTGTTCAAACCTCTAAACTGATTATGATATGCAATAAAGTATACGAGATAAGAACACATGTGAAAATTATGGGCAACTAGGAATCCAGTAATTTGTTTGTGAATGACGTCGCTGATCAAAGAAGCCCATTCATAATATTCTCGCCTGGAAACAATCTGAGCAATGACATAATATATCCAAGGCTGGAATTTTTCTGCATTTGAATGACCAAAGACACGATTAAGAAGAGTTATCAAAATCGCGTACTCGTCTTTGAACTCTCCACGACCAACATTGTGTGGCAATTTGACTTTCTTTTCTTTCAACCACCTTTCCGCCATTTTGTTTCGACACGTGTCCTTATCAGCATTAAATGCTCTTTCACACTGAACCATGGTAATGACCAAACTATTTGGATGCTAAAGAATACCAAAACATTTCTCAATATCTCGAGGCTTGAGACTGCAAATCACCCGTCCATCCGCTGACTGAATTTCACAAGCAGTAAAATTGTAATGCTTGATACAAGACATCACGAATTCTATCCACTAAATTGAAATGGGGATAGAAGCTGCCTCAAGCAACCCGAACCTTTCGATGTTTTGAAGTATTGTTGAATTTATCTTTTTCAGATCCAAAATGACCTCTGGAAGCACCTTATGCAAGTTTGTGTCAACTGTTCTGATGAAATCATGAATTAGGACCGACTTGGTCCTGAATTCGTTATGTGTATTGCATTCTGAAAAACTCGCATGTTGACTGTGAACACGGCTATATTCTGACAACTTCTCCGAAAAGCCAAAAATCAGTCCACATGAGGCTAAAAATACCCTGTCAAAGGGCAATTTTCACCAAAAATTCTAAGACATGGGTTTTGTGCAGAATCAAATTCTAAGATGACCCAGATCAACAAAATTGTGAAAAGGTGAGATTTAGGCCCGCATGCAAAAGGTTTTCAATCTAGATCTGAGGGGTTGTGAGGGTTTTTTTTTTTGAGAAAATCTGGAATATGGGTTTTGTGTAAAACTGATTTCTACGACAACCCAAATCGATAGATTTTGGAAAAAACGTGGTTTAGGCCCACATGCAAAGAAAATTCCCGAAAAAAGCACAATGCTCTAGAATAGAGGCAGCGAAGCAATTTTCACGAAATATTCTAAGACATGGGTATTGTCGTTGATGCTAAAATACACGAACCCAAATGCTCTGTTTCTGAAAATTTGGCCTTTTTCTTTTACATGCGAAGAATACCTAAGACGAGAATAGAAGAAATTTAGACAGAAGATAGAAGTTTTTTGTTTGTTTGTTTTCTCTGTTTCTATAGAAATTCGCCTATGTTTGTCTGAATTTTGCTGATTATTTTGGACTGTATCTACAAGGAAATCTGAAAAATTATGCCTTTGAATGCTTGCACAAGAGAAAATCCGCTTGCACTTCAACCTGTTATGAGAGAAATGGACGCCATCTTGAAATAAATAAAGAATTTTAGGTTTTATGGCACCAACTATAAGTAGAAACCTTGATTTCAAAAGAAACCATCTAATTGGACCTCACTTCATGCAACAGAAACTAACTTGAAGTCTCAGGAATATTAAAATATTCAGTTCAACTCAGCATGCGAAACTCAACGAGTCTCAAAATAGGTGTCAATATTAAAATATTGAACAAATTCGCCATTTGCAAAGCTGACATGCGAAAACTGAAATTTAATATTATTTTATAGAGTTAACTGAAATCTCTCTTTTTGGGTTCGCTTAGAATTTTTTCTAATTCCAAAAAGTCAAACTTTGACTTTCTAGGCGTCCATCTGCAAAAGTTGAGATATTTTGCTAACTTCCTATTTTATAGCTTGTTGAAAATGTCACAATAGCCTCTGTTGAACTCTGATTTCTAGGTGCCCAGGTGATGCTGAAACTGAATAGGAGGACTCACCGCGTAGCCAGATCAAAACTGATGAAATGTTTGTTGGGAGCTGTGACCTCAGAAAACGAAATCTGGTGCCTCAAAATGAAGTGCACCTTTTTGAAGGAGATATACTTAGCCATTTTTCTGATCTGCCATTTAACACTTCAATCTGCCGCTACCCGTGAACGATGACTCCCATCGATTGGACGTTGGATCCATTGCATAGCTAGAAGAATTACGCACCTGATGACTGCATGTGCAAGGCCTGAATGCCGGATTAAGACACCCAAATGCAAGGGCGCCCCTGGCTTGCAGAGGAGCAGAAACAGAAATTAACATGATTTTGCATTTTGTCAATTTCAACCAAGTGTCCTACTTTGATCTTCGCTAGCGGGAGCTAGATTGCTCCAATTTGCATGCTGACAAGCTTGTTGTGTAGCTGGAACAACTTGGAAGAGATGATCTTGGGAGAGACGAAGCAAAAAGACTGCATTTAATGCCTCTAAAAGAAGGGCACCTTTTTCAAGGCAATATGTAAAACCCTTAGCCATTTTTCCACTTGTCTTCATTTTGCACAGATTCTTCGATTACAGGTGATTGATAGATCCTGAAGGCTGACGGATAGATTCATTGCGTAGCTAGGAGGATTCCGCACAAGTCTCGTGAAAATGATAGCTGCAAGAAACCTCATCTGACTGGTCTAAAGGCAAGGTGCCCCTAGCCAGCAGAGGTACAATTTGATATTTCACTTTAATCTATCCAACGTTTTACGTGCTCACTGGAACCACTGTCACGGTCACTTAGCATATTTGATGATCTTGTGAACAGATGCACTGCGGAGCTAGGCTGAATCACAAGAGATTCCCCGGAAACGAAAACTACAAATTCATCCATCTGACATGTCTAATTCAAGGGCGCCCCTGGGCTACAGGGGCGCAAAAACTATAAATTTGACTGTCTTTGTGATGTGTAACTCCTTCGTAACTTTTGCTTCTACCTTCAATTGCCGAA